>OMLB01062754.1:51628-61892 GCA_900302555.1 Myripristis jacobus | reverse complement strand
GGGTCCAGCCTCCAGCCCGCTGGCCGCCCGCCGCGCAGCTCCAGCGGCTGACAGGTGCAGTGGCCCGGGCTCAGCCGAGCACAGAGCCGGGACGTGAGCTCCAGAGGAAGCGTCACACCGTGAGACTGTCACATCCACCTGCTGACGGAAACACTGTGGGCTTACTCTGCCCACAGCTACAAACTAGCCGTCAGTCACTGACAGCCTGCCTCACTCTCGGGGGGGAAATCTCCATACCATTCCTGTCATGTCACTGTAGAAACTTATAGTATCATTGTATTTTTTTTAATCTAGTATGTAGCCTACATGTGTAATGTATGGACCATATGGACAAAATTAAAAATCAAGACATGTTTGACCATATAAATCGATAATGATATGATGACGATGTTGCAGGAATTCGTGCTTTCACCAAATATTTAGGCTACACAGTGAGATATGTGATAACCAGTGGGTTTAAGGACCAAGCTGGCAGAGGCAAATGACGGAACATAAAAGAACAGTAAAACAGCTAGAACAGTCGAATAAGTTCAGAACATTTCTTTCTGTCACTGTAATGAAGCCTTTAAAACCAGGATAAGACAACCCTTATGTTATATCACAATGTTACTATATCTAAAATCCCAGGTGATATCCAGTCTCATATTACAATATCAATAAAGTATCTATATACTAGTATATAGTTCAAACACACACACACACACACACGTGTATATGTATATATCTCTCTCTATATCTATCTATCTATATCTATCTATATCTCTCTATATCTATCTATCTCTCTATCTATCTCTCTATCTATCTATATGGATGAATAGCTGTCATTATTTGTCGACACTGACCAGCCTACCTTGTTGATATGCTGGGAAGAAGTGATAAGAATAATTTACTGCAGAGGCTACAAGTCATCATAACCTGATGGTTACAGTATTCCAGTAAAGCTAATCATTTCAATGAAAGTCTGTGCTTTGCCCACAGAGCTGGAGTCATTCTCCATGGGCAGGCAGGCGACCTTTCAGTGGGAGAGACTGATGACGACTCCAAATTTTGGCACTTACTCAAACAGACACGTCTACAATGCAAATTACTTAAGCATCAATAATAAAAACACCCCATGAAAGGGATTTGCCAGCTTCTAGCTGCCTTTTGAAAAGCTGTTAACTGCTGACTGGAATGAACTATTAACATTTTTAGAAGGTATGCTCTATGGCACACTTTAAATTCTTAAATAATTAGTTCAAATGATAAGCGACAAAATATTTGGTTTGTGTCTGACAGATATTGTATCAATGTCATGTCAAATATGAGTCATTTTGAATTAGTTTGAAAGGGCTGGATAGTGTAAATGATTGTACCATTCTTCAAGTTAATGTCCAATCATATAATTAACAATAGAAGATGATACAGTCAAAACACTCAGTATACTGGCACAGGTTAAAATATTCTGCAGACTGAGTTTCAACCAGCTGACAATCTGCAATGTTAGAGAGATTCGTTCAGTCGAAGGATGTGGAGGGTTGAGCTCGTCAGCACTGTATATACTGGCTCCCAGCGTATAATTGGTATTCTGAAACAGTGCTTTGGCATCCCAGGAGATTAGTGGCAGAGCCAGTGTCTTTAGCTTCATCAGATTTCTCACAGCACTGTAATGCAACAATGCACAATGAAGAAAGAAAAAGGCATTGTGTTGGAGTAAATGTACAGTATATTCCTGGGCTCTGTGCCGTAGCATGTGCATGTTTGTGTTGACGTGTGAGCGCAGCTGTAGGCTTTTCTAACAGGATGACACATTATGTGAGAAGTGGCATTGAAGCAGAAGCAGAATCCACGTACGTGTATATCCATGGACGTGGATGTTTCAGTCAGCATTTTTATCGATTTTGCCGTCAAAATCCAGAAAACCATGATTGTGATAGCATTATGTCCCTTTTTCCTGTGACACAACTGGACATCAGCAGCCATATTTAGGTGTGTGGCTTGATGACTTTCAGACACTAAACCTCCATATGAGTGAGGCCAAGTGCGATTGTGAAAAAAAACAAAAATATATCAAGAATCAGATTTTCCTACAACGTGTTTCTTCTGTCTCCCAAACAAATTGACCGTCAAAAAATGCAAGTACGTGTTTACAAATGTGCTCCTGTCAGGGACGGTGTAACAGTGCCACAGTGTTCTAACAGTTTGTTGTTGCCGGTGTTGTTGTTGTATGTGAGTAAGGGTCTGAGTAAGGGTCTGAATACAACACAATCAATATTTCAACATATGCCATCATTTCTTCAAGAAACGAAATTTCACGGCTCAATCCTGTTTGCATTGCTCCTCTGTAAGTACATATGGATATGGAATCACTGAACTGATTCATCCCTTACCCACCCTTCGCTAATCTCTTGTTGTTTTATGTTGAATAGGGTTATGACATATGGTTGTCATAACCCATAATATTGAATTGCCACCCACACAAACATATACATACCACACACCCACACACACACTCACATACATGACAACACAGGGTTCCTGGAATCCTATGGATGCTGTTTTCCATTTTTTGAAGTCTAGCTACTCATTTGTCTTTCCAGTTTTGCAACATTAACTTGTTAAACTAATGATGAAAAAATAATTTACCATCCAGTTGGGTATCTTATATCTCCAACATCTGAAAAACACAAATCATTGGGGAAAATGCAACTTTACAGTTATTAGCTCCTTAAACCCGTCTTTCAATAATGTTCCAAGCCTTTGTAATTTTCTCACAATACCAAAAGGCGTGTACGAGAGAGTGCCACATTTGAAACATCCACCAAATTTATGAATTTTGTCTTTACTGGAGTATATTCTTGTCATGAATTTATACTGAATTAGACGTTTTTGCATCTGCTACACCATGATCTTTTGCTCTCAGCTTTGATAAGAATATTTTTTTTGAATTTGGGAATGGGACACTTGTAACACTCATTTGTAATGCTCTAAATAGTGCCATACTACCTCAGGTGAAATTAAACTCTTTATGACATATTTTTATGTTTGACCTATCAGTGCCCATCAGTTCCCTTTGATAATAAGGATGAAACTATGATTGCTCTATGCATCCCGACAAATGGCCCGGGGTTATTTGGTTTGATTTTGCTTCACTGTTAAATTCTGTTTTATCACTGCAGATATATCAACTCAATCATTTAAAAAAAAAAAATAGAGAAATGTAAAGGGCAAGGTTAGTCATAGGAACTCTACTGATGGAGGCATCTGAAAAGAAGCAATAAACCAGAAACAAACCACACACACACACACACACACACACACACACACACACTGTAACCACTCTTTGTAGTTGTTTTATCGTCTCCTTCAAACACTGTTGCATGGTTTTGTGACTACTCTGGTCCTTTTTTTTTTTTTTATTGTTTATCCCAGAATTCTGCATTCTACAATTAATATTTTTTAGACCCCAGTCTGGGTCACAGTCTAGTTCCCTGGCTCAAAGATGCAGTAGTTTGCATCTTTTTAAACAAATACTCAGAATCCCTCGCTAAAAGGATCAAAAACATAAATGTTGCAAAACGCGATAAAGATTCTCATTTGGAGGCCGCCCGGGACCTCATTAAATCTGAAAGCCTCTGATCTCTTGTAGATCACATCTTTGTAGTTCGTCTCCTTACACATTTGGTCTCTAGCAACAATTACAACAGAGATGCCCCTTTACTTACTCTGCTGTAACATGAAAGATGGGGAAAAGACACGTGCATGCGTGCCGTGTACTCTATATCAAACTGCATATTGTATGTAATGCGCAACTCTGTGCAAATGACCGGTGGAGATGAGAATTGCGCTGACATGGAAAATGAACAGGAGGAATTATGCAACAGGAGCACAACAGCACATAAAGTTAAAATATCGTAGAGAATCCCTGGAAAAAGCAGGAGTGTTGACAAGCGCGGAAGTGTGGACAGCACCTTTGCAATCTGCTTAGTATTCCTTATTTATATATATAATATTTTGCACACGGACCTAGTTCCATTCTTATAGACAAAACCATCAGTAATCGGCTGGCTGTTATTGGTTACTTTTAGTGTTCTCACTGGTCTATAGATAACTGCAAGATATGACTAAGATCATTCATATTCAAATGTATTCAAAGTGCTCTTTAGGGCTTGGGCAAGAAACTAATATGTCTGTCTTGGAGGCATCGTGATTCATGGCTGTGCCTATGCAAGTTTAGACCTATGTACACTCTCACTGCTAATTCAACAGCCCTGGCACCGTCTCAGTAAACATTGTATCCTGGAGATAGAGGGCCAAGGTGCAAAGACAAGATACTATTCAAAGACAGGCTGCAGTGATGCACTTCTTTGCTTCTTGCCTGGGCTAATACATTAATTACACTTGACTCCAATTTCGTTTTTCAATGGCCAAGCAAACAAAAATAAAAATAGGCTCTTTGACATGAATTTCAGTGATTTATTACTATATCCTACTCATTAAAGTTATTGAAAACATCGTGAATTTCAAAATATGCTTTTTTTAACCACCATCTAGAAATGCAGTGCTACTCAGTGTGTCCATGTTTCTCTGATTTGTCACTATCATGGGAAAAAAAATAAGTGGAAATTCATGAGTCTCGCAGATCTGTGCAGTCATTCTCATCTTGCCAATACATCATGGAAGTTGGTGATGGAAAGTCATCTGCACATGGAGTACTGCACACTTAGTCGATGCTTCCTCTAGTTGTTGGCATTGAAATTGTGTTTAGAGTAAAAGCTGGTGCCTTTAAAAACGAAGCAGCCTGATCCACCTGAAATTGCACGAACCACGCAAATGTGATAAGACAGCGCGAGAAAAATGAAAAACAGTATTTTACCTTTCATATTGAAATGTAATGTTCCCGCTCCCACGCTGCTCCAAACAACTCTCTAACTAACACTGCGCATAGTTGCCATCCAATCAAAGTGCAGCACAGAGGAAAAGATAATAGTCTCATCACAGGGTGAGACGTTGTCAGCGTGTATAAAAAAGGGGAATGTCTGCTCACTGTAAACTGCTTTCAGAGTGCCATTTTGTACCTTTGATGTCATTTTTTCTGGCCTCTGGAAAGAAATTTTGGATGTTGGATAATGTTTGGATGACTTTTTGCTAGTTTCTGCCTTATCTTTCGCTGCATTCATGAGGAGAATTCATACATACCACGTCCATAAGAAAACACAGGCTTCAAGAGACATTTAAAAGCATTACATTAATACCATCTGCTGGCTTTGTTTGTCCTGTCCTTTACATTAGAAAACAACATTTCAAACGGTAAAACTTGACAAACAGGATCCATTCAGGATGTTGTGGGGTGGCTGAAGCCAGCTTTTCGGAAACGTCTTTATTCATGGACCGTGGGCAGGGATCTTATGGGACACTTGCTGGCTTTGCAGCGTGTTTCGACACACTTTAGAGGTGGACAGTGATGTAGCGGACGCATCGGGTGATGAAAGAGTTGCATCGTGTATTGAAGGCGGTACAGGGGACCACAATTGTGTTCAGGCCCCTTAACCCGTCAATATTTTCCACATGGACTGCCTATTTAAGCTTCAACCAATATTTTCCTTTGTCTCACAAATCCAAAGGCTTATTGTGCATACTGCCTGTTTTTTTTTCCCTCCATTTTTTCTATCTTTGTCTTTTTCTTATTGTTTGTGTTTATTGTCCTCGACCTTTCTTGTGTTATGGAACCTCTAAGCCATATCACATGACTGTATACTCTTTGTCTGATAGTATTTCTGTATACCTGTATGTATTATGAGTGTATGTTCTTGATATGTGTGTGTGTGTGTGTGTGTGTGTATTTGTGAGTGTCTTATGACTATGACTAATTTCATTATAAATGTGTAAAAGATGGGTGTTTATGGGATGCATTGTTGTCAGTACTGTGCTATATTGTGCTATATTTCTTTTACTATATTGGTAGATACATATAAATTGTGTAGATCTCATTTCTGGAATTATTTCATGTAATATGCTGCCTGCGGAAGGCCCTTGAGGGTTTTTAGGCTATTCTCGCTCACATTTTCCTGCTAATTTATTTTTGTATCTTTTATGAAGTTTTTTTTAATGTGTAAATAAAGAAACCATACCTAACCAAACCAAACCAAACCAAACCAAACCCTTCAGTAGTTTATAAAGGACTGGGCCTTGACTTTTGTTTTCTGATCATTTTCTCACTGCCTCCCTGGAGTCTGAGGAAATCCACCTCCAGCACTTCCTTTGTCTTAGTGATGCTCAGCTCAGGCTGAAGCTGCCTGAGACTTGACTGAATGAGAGTTGAGGTACGAAGCCAGTGTGAGCACAGGACGTGAGTTGATGACACATCTTTAAGAGAAGCCAGTTGAGGTGAGCAGCGTTTCTGGGCATGTTGAGTGTTGACCGGCCCTCTGTCAGTGTGCTGTGGAAACAAGCCTGTGATCCATATCATAACTGTTGCCGCGGGTGAGAGTCTTTATTTGCTGTGATGAATGAAGGCCTGTGTATGTGAGCTCCACATCCTCAGGCAGCTGTTTTGGCCTGATTTAACCTGCGCTTCAGGAAATAGAAATATATCCTGATTGCGAGGAAAAGAGGTGCCACTGTCTGACACAGGGCCGCATTAAATATTGCTCCTTATACTTCTACTGAGGAATGACATTTAACAATGGGGGTGGCTGGCTTAACTACATCTCTGCTTAAATGAATGGAAAACACAGTTATCGCAGTAAATGCAGTTTAAAACGCATAATAAACCATACAGCGCATGTCAGTTTTACACATTTCTGAATGCTGATTCATCCTGTTTCAAAAGGGATTCATCTGACATCTGTTTGATTTATGATATGAATGAATACACAGCGTTAGGTAGTCAGAGACCATTCCTGCTACATTCAAGGCCAGCTCTTTCACATTACCAAATGAAATGCCAGCCAAAGAGTGCAAGTGCAAACATTTTCTTTCAGTGTTTTAAATTGTTACACCTTTTCAGATGCAGTGTTTGCACCTATGCATCTATCTATCCATCTATCCATCTATCTATCTATCTATCTATGTGACCTAGAGGCAATCCTCCTTCAGGTTTTTGGCCCCCTGCTGCTTGTCTGATCATCACACATGATCCAGGCATTGTCATATGTTATTGTGAGCTGCTACTAATGTTGATTACTGGCTCAAGAGAAGATGGCAGATCAGTATTAGTAGATCTGTTTGGTGTTGGGATTGTCTTGGGACCACCTCTTCAGATTCATACACATCTTTAGATACGTTTCAGGATATAATCCGCTGTTATTTTTGTTAGTAGTCCTTTTGTTGGTTTGTGAGACATAATGCAGTGAAGACTGGTGTGTATGGCTGACAGATTTCTTTGTGTTGCCTTATGTCATCAGCTAAATGTTGTCTTTTAACTCGCAGCACAGACTCATGCTGATGGCCGAAATAACTCTCCATGACAGGAGGTGGCAGTCATCTGCACTCATACCTCTAGAAAGCAAACTGGAAACCTCTGGATTGCAGAAAGACAAAGAAACAAATGTGTGCTAGCCCGACATTTTCATGCTGCTTTCATCCGTTTAATTATCATGACGCAAATCAAGAATGAGATGAGATACTACGGTGAGATATGAAATCGAGCTGAACCATGAGCGGCGCCTTTGCTTTGCTCATTTCCGTCTCCACTTGTACCATGAACAGCTCTCTCGCCAGTCCCCTTCGCCACCAGTTCAACAAGCTGAACCAGCGATGAACACACTGCAAAAACTACGGGCAGTCACTCATTACAGAAGCTCAGTGACAGCCCAGCGAGGACTGATGGCTCTGAGTGAGACATTAGTTACAGCAGAGCATGGATCGACTTCTCCCTGCATTAATTAAGCATTTTCGTTTTGGATGGCAGAACTAAATTATGCAAACCAAGTATGAAGATTTCCTTATGATATCCTCAAGGACTATACCAGTGATTTTGCATGCTTATCATAACATCCATAAAATGTATCAACTTGACATTTCTGCTAATCTTTTCCCAAAGCAAGCAGTCATATTTTAAAAGTCCTATATCAGTTTTCCAGCCATTGGTTTCCATTCACTCCACTGTGATATAAATATGAACTTTCAGAGACTTCAAACCTTCCTCACACCAGTATTCCATCATCATAATAAAGTCCCCCCACATTCGTTTTCCCTAAAAGCAGCAGCACTGTTGTGTTTTGGTGACTTGAAATATGGTTTCTCCGCCAGAAAATAGTTTGCAAAATGGTTTGTTGCAATGTAAAATGCAGGGGAATTTTAGTAAATGGGACAAACATTCAAAATCACAGGTATGGTCCTCTAATACTGTCCTCTGTGTCAGCGTCCTGTTGCTTCAGTGGGCTAAACTGTACACCATGCAATTTATGGTAGACCCACCTATCAGCCAAAAAGCATTTTACCCACTTCTTCTTTAGTGACCTACCTATCTCCTTAATAGTATACCGACCTCATTAACTACCACTACACCACTGTTTATTGCATGTCAGCTCCTCCCTCTCCTAGTTTTTCCTGTCTCTCTGCACTTTGAACAATTTAGCGAACAAGACAAAAACAAAAAATAAATGCAGTGCGCTGTTGGAGGGCAGCGGAAGTGACTGCTGCGTCCAGAGGAAGTCAGAATGGCTGCTGAAACCTGCTGGGTGACACACTGTCGCAGAGCTCCCCGGTGTGTATCTGAAAGGATTCAACACCCTGAAACGACACATGGAGGCAGAGCTGTAAAATTATATTTGATCACAAGCACTAGAATAAAAGCTTGACTTTTCATATTCAACAGCTTACTGACGCCATTATGCTGTGTTTCTGTAACTGAAATTTCATGAGAAGAGGCTGCTGCTGGAATATTTAATGCTGTTGACATCCAGTTAGGCAATAGTGGGAGGCTGTGTGATGTTTCATGTCTGAGGTCCACTGAAGATGGTGCTTGCTTTTATGTTTTTAACAAGGACATTGTCATCTCTAAACTCTCCCTGGCTCTGAGGGTGTAGGCTGTCATACACTATTATTTATACCTCCTGATTTTCCAGCTCCATGACCCCCCTGCTGCATTGCTTTTACGTCCGGTACAGGCAGTTCACAGCTTAGTCACCACCCACCTGTTTCTGTAGTAATCACAGAGAGAAAAGGCAGAGTGCCAAAAAATCCTCCAGGCCTTTGTCCCTGGAATGCCTCTTGCTTTCGATAGCAGTGCTGAGCAGATGCCTGAGAGAGGCTGCAGCTTTAGTGATTGTTTGAAAACCCACATGAAACATCGTGCTCTTTCAGTAATTCTTTTTTAATTCAGTTTCGTAACCACTAATATTTATCCATCTCTCTGTACATTCAAGAGGTTCATCAAAGCAACCGGCTGATCTCGGTGTAAAAAACATGTCAGGTGTTCTGAGATGTTTTCATCAGACAGGAGGGGGTCTTTGGTGCCCAGCAAGAGCCAGCCTGCAAGACCACAAGCCGCTAAGCAGGGGTTCACATTAACTTCAAGAGGCAACAAATTGTCATTTGTCCAACAGATAAATGCATGTGTCCAAATTGGACAACAATTTCCATGTGGAAAAAAAAAATCCATTCATCAGGATAATTTTTAGTAATCTAACAGTACACCACACTTGTCAGCACAACACAGAGCATCACATGTAAACAGCATGACATTCAGCAGCACAGAATAAGAGATGATTGTCTCAGAATTGAATTGAACCACAGAACTCAGTATCAAAGACCTTTAATCGTGCTTTTTAATATGTAGCACAAACTGAAAATGATTTATGTTGGCTAAAAATCCATGTTGCTTAAATGTCACTAAGGAGCAAGATCTGTTTTATGACTGGCAATTAATAGCCTTTTAGAAATCTGTCACTTTCTACTGGCTTGACTGGAAGCTTAGTGGCTAACTATCGGGCATCATAACACCTTTACTGACTGTGATGTGGCCCCACTATGTCGTCAAGACAGTGACAAGCTGCTCTTAGATAAAGGGAAACCATTCTGCTGAGTTTGGTAATTGTATTTGACTTTTTCCTCAACACTTAAAGGTCTGCACTGTGAAGGGGAGCCCAACATAACACACAGTCCGCCGCTTGTTCATCCCCCTGCTTCAGCATTCATTTTCATCGATTTTGCTTCACTTCCTCTTGTCTCCTAAATTGAGTGTCTTGAATGTCTTCTCTAGCACACTTCAAAAGCTTTCCGCCAAGTGCATGACATTAATGTCCTTACAGCAAATGCAGACAAATGCAGTTTTTTAATT
>OMLB01062754.1:24502-38022 GCA_900302555.1 Myripristis jacobus | reverse complement strand
TTGGTGACATCACCTGCCATTAAAGACGAGGTTTGGGGTTTAGCTACTTTTGAACAAAGGCGGGAAGTGCTCTGCCAGTTGATCCCAATCCACATCGATAAATGGTCAGTCTTGTTCTGTGTAGACAAACAATGTGATGATGAGTATTTTCAAAGACCCTTACTGTCATGTGCAGTTTGCTGTCAGGCATCAGAAACGTGAAACATCTTGGCTGCAGAGCTGGTTGGAGCTGTTCTTTCTCAGTTTCTGGATCTGATTCTGGTTCAGACGTGTGTGGTTGGAGAACTTGTAGTTTAGCGGAAGCCATAATTTTGGTATGCACAGTCCAGTTTTTTACCACACCAAGAGTTGAGCTCAGGTTGCTGGAGGGGGTGTGCTGTTCCTGAGACATGCATGAAGCAGTGGGCCAATCAGAACACAGTGTGCTTTTTGGGAGGGGGCCTCAAAGAGACAGTGAGCAGAACAGAACGGCCTGTTCCCTGCTGTGCTGAAGGTGCCCCATCAGTACAACATAAAGGCACTGGCTATTTTCTGCCCATTAAAGCAGGAAAATATAGACCCAAAAAAACTAAAATAAGGGCAAAATTACCAAATAATGGCAAGAAAAAACACATTTACACATATCACACACACACACACACACACACACACACACACACACATTCACAAAGCACATTGTGCAGAACCAGTGAAGAGAATATGTTCTCTCTATCACATTTTTCCTCACATTTCTTTCCCATTTTTTCTATTGACACTTTGAAATTTCATAAATTCATAAACTGTTTGGATTCATAACAGCCCCAAAATACAGAACTGTGTGTATTATGTACTGATTCAAAGAACACAACATTATTCTGATCATTTGGGGACAATTCCATATTTTAGGGGACCATCCGGCATAAATGTGCACAGTTGTAGCACTGGAATGACTAGGTGGATGATAAAAAGCAAAGAGTCTAAGGAATATATTTTTATATCATCAGCTGGCCAAATTTCCAATTCTTACTGTCTATCATGGTGTTAACTATATGAATTATATATGTTTCTCTGTTGCTGTTGTGAACAGATGTTTATTAATCAGCTTTTCTGGAGAGACATCTTAGATGAAGACTTTTATTTCAGCTAAAAATGACATTATTCAGAATAGTGTTGTCACGCAGGTCCTCGTATGGAAGCTGCTGATCTGTTCCACAGTGTGTGCATCTCTGCATGTGCTCAAAGCTTGAGCTACTGTAGAACAGCACCGCCATGTGTTCAAGCCTCTGCCACACTTTTTTCACACTGTTGTATGTCTCCCTCTGTTGGTCAAAAAAATAAATGACTAAATAAATGTAGTCATTGTCCACCCTCAGTAACAGCGACCGTAACGCTGTTGACAAAGCCATAAGCTGATTGCATCTAGTAACTCCTGACAACAGGTGAGGTGATAATTTCGTGTTTGTGTGTGTGTGTGCATTTTACTGGAGCAGATATTATGGTCAAGCAGGCTAACAGTGGGCTTTTTAAATGCTAATTAGTCTCCACTGTTGCCATGGTCACAGGCACAAACCAGCGCAGGGCTGTCTGTCAGAGGGAGCGGCATGATGTACAGAGAAGACATTATAGCCCACTCATAGAGATGCTGAGTTACTCACACACACACACACACATGTACACTGCCATTCTCTTTCCATCTATCTCCTCATATCCACAGAATTAACCGCATTCATTACCATTGCCCTCTCATCCATGAAATGATCTTGGCATCAGAATGACTCAGCCAGCTTTATTTTCCCGTATTTGCATTTGGCAAAAAGGTTTTGAAAAGGTATTTGACCTGAACATGCTTTTCACAGACTGACCACTGTACACGAGGAGAGGGACCACTACAAACATAACAATGTCAGTTTTGCCTGATTTGCTTTATATTCGGTTTGGGCACTGAAGGGCTCTCCATCTCCTGCTTTCATCTTTTTTGCCTGTCTCATTTATTGCATTTGATTTTTATTTTGAGTGTTTTGTCTCCACAGTAGATGGCCATGGGTGCATGGCGTACACACAAAACTGTATAGCCCTGAGGAAAGAGTGTGTGTTTGAAAGGGTATAAAGACTGAAATACAGGAAACTGTCAGCAACTACGAGAGAAGAACTAATATTAATGGTGAACTATGAGCAGTATCAGCATAGGAGACTGTGAGTCACATGCATACAATCCCCTAAAGATAGTCGCAGAGCTCACACACTGCGCCGCACCTGACAAGATGACACTCTCATTTAACATCCCTGCCTCTCTGCTTTCTGCCTGTCAGCAGGGTGTGAAGTACAATCTAATGTGCTATGTGGATCACTCGGAGTTGCACATCCCCTGTTCATGAACTTTTGAAAGGACAAACTGTGCTTTTGCAGTAGTTTCCCTGCTGTCTGATAACTCCCCCGCAATATAATTAAATTATACGCATCAAAACACCAACATTTTTGCTATGATTGCTGTGAAAATATATGCATAATCACAAATCCCGCTAAACGTATCACTTCCCTTTATCTTGGGACAGCTATAAACACTCACGTACATAGTGCTGGAGATAACTACACACAGGCTAAAGGCTTAAAATAGGCAGTTATTATGGGGTAGAAAAGATAACAAACAATATAGTGAATGGTTCATATCCTTACCTTACCTTCAAGACAGCTTCCGTTCACCTTGGTGGGCTGTAAGTTCTGATGTGTGGGTTGTAGGATATTGAACCGCTCTTTAAAGACGAAACCTCAAGTTCTTCAAGAGATGAAGGAGGTGGAAGTTCACTTTGCTCTCTCTACTTACCATAAAACTTCAAACGCGCTTAGATCTGACGTTTGGCAGGACGGTGGTTGAGCTGTTAAGCTTCATCTCGGAGTTCACGAATATACCCCTGAATTTGTTTAGCGGTGTGCATGGGTTGATTATCATCTTGGCCTGTGGTGACATCATGAGACAGTTTGCACCAGCTCCTGCAGAACATCCTCATATATCGAGGCTGTTCCACCATATGTGCAGAGTAATAACTGGACCTAATAACTCCCACAAGATGGCTGCCCATGCCATTACAGATCCACCACAAATGTTTTACAGCTGGCAGCAGACACTGAAGGTATCTGTGGGCCTTCTGCAAACATAAACCCATCCGGATGTCGGGAAAATAGTGAGGGACAACTCAGCAGAACATATTTTTTTTTGCTATTGATTTTGTGCTCCTTTACACCAAATGAAACATCTTTGAGCACAAGCCCTGGACACAAATGAAGAGTTCATCTGTAAATATAGCTATCTCCATTTGTATCCACTTATAGAAACCATATAGCAATACCATAAATCTTGATGTGCACGTCTTTCTTTCTTCCTTCCTTCCATTCTTTCTTTTATGCCGCAAATAACCTCTTCAAGTGCTTTCCAGATGATTCAAATCTGATTAAAATCTCTGGTCGTCTCTAAAGCATGTGGTATTTAGCTGCTGTCCTGTTCAATGTCGATCTCTGTGAGCTCTGTGAGTCACCGCTTTCAAGACCAGGCCCCGGCTGTTTGACTCCTTTGAAAAACCGGTTGCTGCCGAGCGGCTTTAAAAACTTGCATATGAAAGTATTGATTGTGAGAACTGTTTTAAAGCTTACAGATATTGCTTATTGGTTTTGAGGTTTGTAAATGCAATTTACTTCAAAGCTAAAGTCTTTCTGTCGTTTTATCTACTCCAGCACAACAAATATAACACAAGGCTTCAATACACAACGCATCTAAAGGATTATCAGCGATGACACATCAAAGTCAACGATTTACTTCACACATTTATTCCTAATGTGATCCTTGATTGACAGCCTAGACAATGATGAGATTACATTAGATTAGATTAGACTGAATTTAAATGATCCTCACGGGAAGGTTTTCCTTTGCAACATCAAAGACCAGATTAAAGCTAAGGCCAGAGACACAGTATTATACAGTATATATTGAAAATCATACAACACATTAATATACAGCAAACAATATACTGAGAATAATACAACAAATTCATTGAATACAAGAGAGTTAAAGAGCGTATATTCGTAGCTGTTCACGTGATCAGAAATACAGCTGCAGTGATGTATGTACCGAAATATGCCAAGGAATACACATGTACATCGTAGGAACTAACAAATTACAGCTGGCAGTAACACATGCACAGACGTGAGCTCACAACACGCAGATGTGCGCTGGTGACGATTCATCTGATCAGATTTTGCAGAAGGAAGCTCTTCATTTGCAGAAAATACATCCCGTGCAAATGTGTTAGCTCCTCTCACATCGCTTGCATACAGTCGGTAGCACAGGGCTAACCCCAAACTGTACACAGACAAAGTTGCGCTATAGAACGGGCAGGCTGCATGTGGCACTTTGGTGTATTGAAGCAGTCCATCTGGTTGCCTCACTGGGACACTGGGACACTGTTTCATCTAGCCTGACATTTCCTAATCCAAATCATGTTTTATGCATGCCCTCTGTTGGGCACAGAGAGATGAGGTACAGCGACTAATGTTGATACAAGGTCTGCCCTGTGAGGGAGTGAGTGTGTGCATATGTGTGCAGTGCCATTTTGTGTGTGTGCAAGTCCCTCTCTCCCTCTCTCTCTCTCTCTCTATCTATCTATCTATCTATCTATCTATAGCTTCAGGTGACATGTGATCCCTTAAATGCCTTGATGTCATGCTATCACATAGAAGAAGTGGCCTCTGAGTGTACCTGAAAAGCAAATTGAAATTCTCTTCTGTCACCGACATGAACCGCAAAACAGCTAATCAATACCAGGCCCGCATTAGAGGCAATCAGTATGACATCAGCTGGTGCATTCATTCACTTTCCTTTCTTTTTTTTTTTGTTTTTTGCGTAAGCTCATGTAATTTCTCCCCTCTGCCCTCTGAAGGTGTGAGATTTGCAGCTCCCCTTTGTACCCGCACACACAACACCATAGTCTCTACATCTCTCTCCATGTCTCTCTCTTTCCTTGGATTTCTGAGATTAACAACTCCCAGCTGTCTGTACAAATCGCTGAAGAACCCTGAGAGACGTTTATGATTTGAGCCATCAATCCATCACTCCCTCATCAGATTCCTTCAATATTTGCGAAAACATTTGTAGGGGTCTTATCCACGCGTGATGACATGATTTGCTGAAATTTTACCCTTCGGTTGGAGTCCCAAACCTCAATTCTGTCCTCATCCACACACACACTCATTTATAGGAGGCCAGTGTGGGCTCTCTGTGGCTGCGAGCTCTGTTTTTATTCACTAAATCAATTTCCCTATGCTGTATTTTGCCTTGGCCTGCTTATTTATTTATTTATTTTTTCACTTTCCTAGCAAAATAATTATGCATTACTCTGTACTGGCACTCAAGGATGAACTGAACAATCAAACGTTATCTGATTGTGACTGAGATTTGGAAACTACTTCTCAAGCAGACTGACTCAAAGTTACCTGAATATGCAATGCAATCACAGTGTTTTGAAAAGGTTTAAAAGCATTCGCAGTCGCCATCTATATTTGTCTGTTTCTGGCCACTTTGGTGAGTAATAAGAAGTATCAGTAGCTTGTGTTTCTTATATGTTAATTTATTAAATAATTGTCCAAATCAGCAGACCACTGAAGGTCGGCGTGTTTCATGCCGATACTGTATGATGAGCACATCTTGATGTGTGAATGCTTGTTAGTCACTTGTTGATGGCAGCGCTCTTGTCTGTCAAGGACTTTTATGCAACTAGAAATGCACAGCGCAGTAGCACTTTGAGCCTCTGACACAACCTTCGATTTTTAGCCACTATCAAGTTACACACACTCACAAGATGCTACCCCCTCGTGATCATATCAGTTGTCATAGCATACCCTGCTATTAATCCCGCTGACACTGTTGTACTTATGCATATTTAAACAGGTGAGCATTATTAAACACCACCCATCCCATAAAACACACACCCTCTTAGACAAAGCCTTGGGCTTCGTTGAGCTCTCAAGAACATTCAGCCAAAAAAGTTCAATATAACCACCCATGAATATTGAATGGACATTGAGAACAGGTAAAGAAGAGCACAACTGTGAAGCCATCTAAGTGCTTCCACTCCAAGTCTCACGCTTGATGCAGCAAATGTTTAATAGCATTCTTTATCCAAGAGCCTCTCCTTTCTTTCATATTCCCTTTGATGTTTTTGCTGAAAGGACCATGACAGTGATTTTGCATGTTTAGCATAATACCTACAAAATGTACAAACTCAATGTGTCTGCTAATCTTTTCCCAAAGCAAGCGGTTGTATTTTAGAACTGAGACATCATGTTTCCTTTTGTCCAGCAATTGGTTTCCGTTCATTTCACTACGAGATAAAAATGAACTTTCAGAGACTTCACCAAGCACTCCATCACCGTAATAAAGTCATCCACACTGGTTTTCCCAAAAGCAGCAACACTGTTGTGTTTTGATGACTTGAAAATAGTCCACAAGGTAACATTTGCTTTACACAGTCAATTGTCACTTCTGTGGTTTATGAATAGTGATGACTTTGTTAGCCACAGCCACAACATTAGGCCTAAGGCATAAGGTGTGAGTCTCAGCCAGAAACAAAAATTGGTTTGTTGCCTAATGCTGACCAGGGTCAGCACAGGGGTCTAGTATTTGCAGTGAGCTGTGCACCAAGGCTATTTGCCCAAAACATTTTGTCAAAAAACAGGTGAAATGTTGTGGTACATACAACTCTCAGAGCAATCTCCAAACCACTTGGCTACAATGTCTAATGACAATGTTTTAGCCTCTGGGGATGAGAGCCTGTTTTTTGGGTGTAACAGAAAGTAAGCCGGAAACCCGTTCTGTAACAATTTCTTTTCTTACACGAGTCGAATGTTTCTCCACATGATACCAAAACACAGATATTTTTTGTAGGTCCTTTAGGTCCAGATGACATTTCTGCCAATCCAATCTAATCCAAGCCACCTCTTTTGCTCCCCACATGGACTGTTTACTTTCAAAAAACCTCTCGGACTACAAATGGAAATGGAAGTGGAAACCACAATGCTTCCAGCACCAAAATCTTGTCCCTCGCCTACAGACTCTATACCTGCATATATAAACACTGTTTATAGAGACTGCACACAGAAAGATAGTGCAACTGCACTGCAGTCTTATCCAAAACAAATGAGGTCAGTAGATAGCACTTTGTATGGATTTAAAAAGGACAAAAATACAGGAGAAATAAGAAGACAAACTTGCTCCATAGTTGCCGCATAATTTAAATCTTCTGAGGCCAAGCGATCAGATCATGAGCAGAAAAGACCTTTAAAAGACCTTTAAACATTAAAAGCAAATCTTCACAACAGCTTTGCGAATGAAAAAGCTAACATGAGACAACAAGAAATAAGGGCTTTCACATCATCTGTGCTTTGTTCATGTGTGTAAAGTTCTGGTTGTATGGTACTAAACCCTTCCTGTAATTATGCAGCTGTCTTGCTTCTGTTTGGATTCCAAATCATCATCTTTGACTATCAAATGGCCATCACGGGAGCTAAGAGTTATTACTTTTCCTTCTAATTCTGCGATGCAATCCCAGGATTAATTAGCACCATCCTCAAGGCTTTTGATAGGCGTGCTGTGTGTTGCATTCTTGCAGTGGAGCTCCTCGACAGCTTTTGGCTAATTATGAACACAGAGCTTTAATTTCAGCGTGCAGCTCACTAGATCCATCTTATGGTGAAACACGCTTAATGATGAAAATATGGTCGAGTCAGGCGTCGGCTCTCTGTTCAGAGTTCTTGATAGCTGTTATTTGCATAACCATGTCAGAGTCCGTTGACTCTTCTGGGGTTTTCTCCCTATTTAAATATACCAAAAAGGGACGAGAGGCTTCCAAAGAAAAGGCAGCGTTCAAATGTGCAATGTTTTAGATACTCATCAGTCACGTTGAGGTATTGGAGTATTCCAGAAAACTGAAACTAGTCACCTACTCATAAGCCTCCTCATCTTATTCTGCTTGGGGCAACATTTACCTATATGCACCACTGGCTGGGTTTGATTGGTCACCTGTTTTCCACCCACGCACACTCTGTCCACTGACTAAATCTAAAAGGCACCCAGTCAGCTTGTAAAATCAGTTACTTTTTGCGAACTAATAAAGCCCTGAAACTGCACTCTACTCTCCATGCAAATAAAAACATTCCTTTAATCCGCCCACACATCTAATCTGCATACTGCAATAAAGGTGTCAGACATAAATATGTGTTTTACTTTCATTGACAGGAACATTGAAAAAGCCCAGAGAAAAGCCCACTGGATCCCGGGCTCAACAATAAGCGCCGGCATCATTACACCCACCTGAACGTGACTGCGGACCGCAGGTTGTTGCTACTTATATAATGTCCTCTAGATAATGTTTGCACGCTTTATTCATGGCTGTCTCCGAGTGAACCTCTCCTCACAGACGCATAGGATACTCTCAGGCAATCAAGATGGAATCGTGCGCTCGGCTTCATAATTAACTGGTTTACTTATGCTGCGGAAATGTAATGATGAATGAAATAATACGAAGATGAGAGAAACCCAAGTGATTAGCAGTAGTTATGCGCTTGCCGGCAATGAGTTGTCTGGGGAAATGATGTAACAAGTGTAAGTGTTTTTCTAAGACAGTCATGAATGCACACAACACTTCCCGCCGTGACAACACCACTGTAGATGACAAAGGCTTTGGACAGGCAACGCTGCCAGTCATTTACACACTCGGATGATGTCATGACTACTCAGTGATAAGGTTAATAGTTTGGGAATAGGGGACGGCAACATGGATTTATAGGGCTGTGTTCAGAAAGTGGAAAAAAAAAACAGAGACAAAGTGTGTGTTACTGTGATGAAATCTGAACCAGCTGAGAGGTTTACACATGTTGGCAATATGAATGCACCTAGCAGACACTCGAGATCATCTGTTTCCAGTGGAGAAGTGACTAGGATCTGTGTGTGTGTGTGTGTGTTGTTTGTTTGGTGGCTGTCCTGCATGCCTGATCAGACCGCTGTTTTCTTAGGGCCGTGCTGCTGTGGCACTCAGGTCTGCAGATGTGTCTCAGCCTGTCTGGGCAAGGCAGGCAGACACAAGCCAGAGCTCCATTTTCACATCAATGTGGGCCTGCTGTGCCCAGGCCCATTATTATAATCACTGATACTGTCATCCTCCAGTTACGCACAACAAAATGTCTCTGGGAAAGCTTCTAACAAAGTCTGGCCTGTAAAAATTAAATTGGTTGAGAGGATCTTACCATTTGCTTTTTAATGGAGTAATAACCATGATAGCTGGAAAGGCTCTTCCTGAATTTACATCCATCCAGGAGTGTTTGCTGTTTCCGACAGAGAAGAGATAGTAATTCTGGCCTTATGATATGAAAGAGTGCAGTATGAAATCACGAAATGGTAGTGAGGGTCCCCCCCCACACCCCCCACTAGCTCCCTGAAAGCCAGAGCAAAACTTCAAAGTTCTCCCTCTAGCATCAAATATTAAGCAGCCTGCTGCGCTTACACCTGCTCCTCAGTGGAGTGGCTTGTTCCATTTGCTTCCTCTTTCATCAGACCAGCTGATTTACAGGTCACAAACCATAACTACCTCGCCATTAGCCACACAGGCTCTCTACAGTAATCTGCATTTATTGACACCTCACAGTCATTGCTATAGAAGTTGGCAATTTAAGCATGCACTCTGCAATTTGATCGGACCCGTAGATGGTATCGAGACCAGCAACAACTTAAAAACTCAGTGTAAACTCTTTGCGGATCTTTGCTATATGTGTGTCACAGCAGTGCAGAGGCCAGGCTAGAGCACTTTGCCAATGTGCTTATCACATGAGAAGGAAAGTAGAGGTCGAAAAGATTCCCATCCTACAATATGACTTGCAATGGTTCACTTCAGTAGGAAAGTAAAGGAAGTGGTGAAAGTAAACTAATGTTGTAATTCTATATGAAAAGGTAAAACCAGAGACAATCTGTACGGGGAGATATTCCACTTCCAAGAAGATGTGACGCCATCTCCAGGGGGCGCCGAAAAGCATTAAAACTGGGCCAGAGTCAAATGAAGAGTGGCCAGTGGGACCTCATAATAACTTTTTACGGTGTATTGTTGAAAATGATCAGGTTAAGAAGATCCATATTTCTATGTGCTTAGATGCTTAGTTCTTCTTCTGATTATGCCGCCAGTCAACACCACATAGCTTCAGTGCTAGTGTAAATCTTCTGACATAGCCATAATTTTACAGTCCCCTTGACCTCCATGCATTCTGCTCTGTTTGGCTGGTGCTCAGCGCTGCCCCCGATGGCCCAAAGACTGTGCTGCACTCTTTTTTCTAGTGGTGATTCGCCTTTCTCTCTCCATAGGTTTGTTAACACTGTTAATCCATTAATGTAACAACATATGTACAGTTTTATGATATGCAGTGTTAGTTTGCTGTCTTAAAACGAGTGCATGTTGAAAGTAGCATTGAATTTCAATGGATATGTCGGAGCTTTCAGAAAAATACAAGCTCTTTGAGTTGGATGTTGAAGTGAACGGTGTTTACAAGTTAGAAGATGCAACGACCAGACCGGCCATTTTTGTACTGGTTTATATAGTGCATGTCTCAAAAAGTACAGAGATACTTAATCTGTCCCCACATGGAAATTTTGCTTTCACTCATGCCCTCCACGGGGAGGGCAGAGATCAGGACAGGTGCAGAGCAGCAGCTCCGGAGCTGGTAGGGGATCAGTGTCTTGCTCAAATAAGCAATCTTGGCAAATGCACGTCGACACGGGGGACTGAACCGGTTCCACAGTTTGCAATGTGGTCTTCCTACTCACTTTCCCACCCTGCAGCCCTAATTATGATCATGATGATAATGAGGAGGGGGAGCATGAAATTCATTTCTCAGTGGAGTCTCATGCTTTGGTTGCTCATCACAAGAGTATCCTTGGTATGTTAGCTCTGAGAGTGTAACAATCAACACTATGTCAGTGATATATCACACCCATTACAGTTAATTAACACTTTTTGACAGTTTCGAACACCCGCCCCAAAGCCACAGTGGGCAAACAACTCTCGCTTGACAACCACAAAATGATTATCACTGAAAAATCAGCTCTGTGACTCTGACACTGCTCGCTGTGAAGAGATTTACTGGTTGAAAACTGTAGTGTTGCTGTATTGTGCTCTACTGAAAGCTTTTGTTTTACGTGTTTCTCCTCCTGTAGAACATGCAAAGCTAAAAGAGGACTGTCAGCTAAATAACTGAAACATCCATGAATAAGAAATGGTGATTGCATGTATTTTAATACAACAGAGGGGGAGAATAAAAAACAACAGGATGCAGGATGCATGGATAAACACAGACAGTAATGCGTTTAGGTCTCATTTATGTTGTGGGTTATGTCACAAACGCTTCATTTCTCTTGCCAGAAAGTTATGAAGGGGGAAACCTGCTCACAGAAGCCTTTGGTGTGTGCCAGTGACACAGCTTGGTAATGCGCTGAGCGGAAGACACAGCAGCAGACGTCGTCTCATTACTTGTGTAGGCGGGACATCTGATTTTGCTGCTTGTTTGGGTAAAGCGCAAACTGCTCCCATTTTAGTGGGTTTGTCATTGTATTTAGTAACTTCTCAGACCCCCGAGATGTTGTTTCTTTCAAGAAAAAATGTTGATGAATCCCACAATCTTTGGCTTGTCTGCAGGACCCCAGACTGTTTTCAGGTGTCTTGAATTTGATCCTTAAAATTTGAGGCCCCAGAAGCCCTTGAATACTTCCTAACTACAGTCTGCTGGGGTTTATTTGTCTCACTGTTTTACCGGTGAGAAATCAGCCCAATTATTAAGACCTGTTCTCTCATGGGACAACTGTTATTTATTTATTTTTAGCAGCACAATTGATCATATATTTCATTTTAACTTAATTTAACTGATTTCTTTAGCCAGAGATGTACATTATTATTTTAATTTGATGAATAAATTACCAATAAAGAAGTGATCCATGATACACTTTTAATTCCAACTAAAGCTCAGACCTAAATACATAATTTGCTGTTTTTGTCTGTTCTAAAGGTGAAAGTGAAAGAAAAGCAAGTGAGACCCTGGTAGTTTTTTGTTACTTTTTTTTTTGTTGTTGTTGTTGGATCAGTTTTCTTGAGGAAGGCTTTCAGATTAAGGCTAATTATGATTTACACCCGGCCACTGAGGCCTCTATCCAAAAAACACAAAGGTGTGAAATTTTGTGGAAAAAATGTGATCTTTAAAAAGTTACTTGAAAGCCGAATGAATTAAAAGGGATTTCAAATATAGTTGTAAAGTGCCTCTTGAACACACCAGCTCCCACAGTGTATAAAGGAACTGGCCTGCGTGCACCGCTGAGCTCTGACTGTCAGCTGTAGATCAGCAGTAATGTGGCAGTCGTCTATTTATAGATGGAAAACAAGTATTACAGCATGTGAGATGAAAATAATCATTGCTCTTATGAAGTAAATAATTCTGCTGCTTTTGAAAAAAATAACAAATACGTCATCTGTTACGGTCTTCAAGCTCAGTCCTGCTTTTATATGATATTATAAGTCATGTTTAGTAGTTATTTTACTCTCCTTCATTCCAGCTAATTCCATCGTCTTTGGGCCTGGTTATTTAAATCGATCGATTTTTCGTTTAAAAACACGGTCCTTTATTTCCACTGTGACATCCATTGCCTTTTTTATATTCTTTTTGCTTTACTGTGGCCATCTACCCATGAACTGCATCAGAGCCGCCCGTGTTTGAGGCGTGCCATAAATAATTGACGCCCTCGACGCTGGCTGTGCTGTGTTGAGTGTGTTCCATTTCGTTTGACTTCTGTTTGTGTAAATAACATTCTGTGTGATGCTGAATAATATATTACATTTTTGCCATGTGTCACATCGTGTGCAATGCGAGCCACTGTTTGAGGATTGATTAACATGTGATGCAAGGTATGCCCTCGGGGAATGCACCGCACACTGCAGGCTTCAAAACATTATACATGCCTCAGCATTCATAAATCTGTGTGTGTGTGTGTGTGTGTGTGTGTGTGTGTTTGGGGGTCCGGACATGTTTGAGAAGCACTGTTTTAAATAACAATACCCCTCCTTATACTGCTCTTTATTTGGGCTTTGGAGGGTAGAGACGTATTCAGTCCACTTGGAGAGGCCCAGCCTGTGATTTATGTTGCGTTTGTCCCCGTAGCTTTTACTCTTTACACACACACACACACACACACACACACACACACATACACACACACACTCCATAATAAGGAGAGTTTTCAGTAATAAGCAGAGTGTGTGGGGTATGTTTGGGCCCCCCCATAGCTCCAGATGATTAGAAAAATAACCCTACTGAGCGGCCGGACGGGGAGGCAATCATTCAGATTCAGACTAGAGAATAAAATAAGGAAATAACAGGGGGTGGATTGAGTGAACTGTTGGCAGAAAGCAGGTCTGGATGGGCTGGATTCACGTTTTTGTGGCAAAGAAGAGCCCCTCGCCTCCTGAAGT
>OMLB01062753.1:0-25044 GCA_900302555.1 Myripristis jacobus | reverse complement strand
TCTCTTTCTCATCTTTGTACCACTGTATTGTTATAGGCAAAGAGCCAGACACAAGACACTCCAAATGGGCAAATGATCCCTTGATGCCCTCCGACTGCTTCAATTTTCTTGTGAAAGACGGTTTAATGATCTGATCTATTGCACATAAAATGCAAAAACAGCACATAGTAAGTTGACTGTATGAGTAAAAAATAGAAATTAAAAAAGAAGGTAAACTTTTGGGATGAACTGACCTAGGACTGTAATTGCTGCCTCACAAGAACTGTGGCCAGCGCCATTTGAAACCTCAAAGGTGTATTCACCAGCATCACGTTTCTCTGTTCTAAGTATTTTAAGAACAGAGCTGGTGTCTGTGCTCTGTACTTTATATCTCTGGGCTGATTTCAGCTCCTTGCCATCCTTCAGCCATCTGGCCTTCAGGGGTTTGGTGCCTGAGAATCTGCATTCAAGAGTAGCTGGATCGCCCTGGGTTACACTTACAGACTTTGCCTGCTCTGAGATATTCGCTGGTTCTGGGATAACAAGTTACACAAAACTGAATGAGCAATTATACATTGTTAATACAACAGGTACAGCAACATGCTTAACACATCAAAAAGCAGCCGGTGTTAGATGGGAAAAGGCCACAAATGTCCAACAAACCTGTGACTGTGAGTACAGCAACACATCTCTGAGTCCCGGCTTCATTCTGCGCCTGACAGATATATTTCCCACCATGTGAGAGCTGAGCATTTTTCAAATTCAACACAGAAGCTTTAGTTTCATAGGTCATCTTAATGTGCTCATCTTCTGTGAGCTCTCGATCATCTTTGATCCAGGAGATAGTCATGGGCAGTGATCCAGACAACATACACTTCATAGAGACCTCAGAGCCCACCAGGGAGGTCATATCCTCTAGTCTCTGAACAAATGAAGGTGGCTCTGATGGGAGAGGACCACACAGATCAGACTGCAGGCACAGGCATTTGTGATCTTGAGAGCAGTTCTATTTGGCCCGGATCTGATCTTCTGTGCATGGCAGAAGTGGGACCAAGCCATTGTTTTGCAAGTCACAAGTCTGGACATTCAAGTTTCAAGTCAAGACAGGCAAGTCCTAAACTTTAAAGTTCTAAAGGTGTCAGTCCTTAATCATAATGAGCTCTTTATCAATCCCAATTTAATAATTAACTTTACCTCTGCTCATATCCCATTTCAAATTACTAGCCTGTCTTGTCCATTTATCAATTTGGGGATAAAAAAAAAAAAGGTCTTGACTGTTGAATTATCTGATCAGACTGAGGCTGTGGATCAGTGTGGATCTGAGATATGAAAAGCTAATCTGTCATACAGTCTTCCTTATACCACTAGGGGGCCTGAAGGCATAGGTTAACTGCAGAATTTTTAATCTTTGGCTTTGGGGAAGGTTGGCATTCAAGTCTTTTCAAGTGAAAAGGCTCAAGTCCAAGCAAAGTCACAAGTCATTGGTGTTAAAGTCAAAGTCAAAAGTCTTTATAGATTTTGTCAAGTCCTGTCCGAAGTCATCAAATTTTTGACTTGAGTACAAGTCATGTGACTCAAATATACACCTATGATAGATGGACTAAATAGGATCAACACAGTTGCAGTACTTGCTCTTTCAACTGACCTTTCAGCGATACATCACAGCAACAAGACGTCTCTCCCACATCATTTGCTACAGTGCACTGGTACTTCCCAGCATCTCCAGCTTCGCACTTTGAGATCTGAAGGGTTATGGTGCGGTTCTCGACACTGATCTTATGCCTTTTGTCATTTCTGATGAGTTTATCATTGTGGTAGCAGGTTATTTCAAAAGGAGCAGTGCCTGAAACACTTCCTTCCAAGATAATTTCAGATCCCTTTACAAGCCGAGTGGATTCAAAAGGCCTCACAAATGTTGGAGGCTCTATAAGAAAGAGATAATATTGTTACATGCAGGTGGTGAGGCTTAGCTTAAACAAATCTGACTCTGAACACCATACCGACCTTTTATTGTTACTGTGCAGCTGCAGCGGTCGCTACCGACCTCACTGGAAGCCACGCAAACGTAATCTCCACTATCTTCTACACTGCAGTTCATGACCTCCAGAGAGGCTACTGAGTTGTCAAAAGATATTGCGTGCCTGTTGTCTGAACTGATTTCTGAGCCGTTCTTAAACCATGTGATGCTAATCACAGGGCTGCCATGCACCTTGCCAGACAACTTCAGAGGCTGTCCGTTTTTCACGAGCTGTGAAGGCTCAAGCTTCATTGTAAATGTTGGTGGTTCTGTAAATTAACAGTAACAATTAAAGCAAAAGTCAATAAGTTCAAAAACTAGTGTAACTTATCATTTTCAAAGAGGGAAATGGCACCTTTTACAAAGAGGACCGCAGTGCAGTCCACCTTCCCAGCATCATTGGACACTTGGCATGTATATTTAGCAGAATCAGAGGGTTTCACTGAGTGAAGCTCCAAGGAGCTTGAGGAGGCATCTTTCTTTATGAAACATTTTCCTCCAGTGAAAAGTTCTTTTTCCTCTCTGAACCACTTAACGATCAGAGGCGCTGTTCCAGTGAAGGCTGATTTGAAGGTAATGTTTGATCCTGCCGAGGTGTCCTGGGATTCAGGTTTCATTGTGAAGACTGGTGTTTCTATAGTAATTTGGGAAGAGAAACAGCATTTATGTATTTAAAGAGATGGCTATTTTCTAAAAATCTGATCATTTTTAGATGCCAGTACCAACATTAAAATTATTTTAATGTCAACTGCAAAGAAATTCAAGTCTTCTGACCTTTAACACACAAGGTACCACTGCTCTCTTTGTATCCGGCATCATTAGTTGCTCGGCACGTATAAGTTCCGCCATCACTTTGCTCCAGGCTGAATATCATCAGTGAGGCTTTGCTCTCACTGAAGTCAAGCTTATATTTGTCATCACTTTGGATTTCTTTATCATCTTTGTACCATGAAACAGCCATTGGCTGGGATCCAGATACTCTGCATTCCATGGTAACATTACTACCGATATTTCCATCAACTTTCTTTAGAGCTTTGGTGAAGGATGGTGGGACTGCTCGATCTGCATAAACAAATAACGATCATATAATTGTCATAAACACACTGTTGTGGGGCTTAGAAATATTTCAGTTATTGTCAAATATGTACTGTCATCCAACTAAGACTGAAGAACTAACCTAAAACAGTGACCGAGCATGTGCACTCGTCCTTTCCAACTTTATTTGACACCTCCATCTTGTACTCAGAAGTGTCTCCTTTCTCTGCTGTAAGAATCTTTAAGGTGGCGGTATTCTCCTTGAGAGTCATTTTGTATTTACGGCCACTCATCATCTCCTTCCCGTCTTTAAACCATTTCACTTTGAGCTCTGGGCTTCCGGCAATTGTGCACTCCAAAGTGGCTGTATCTCCTGCAGTCACGCTGATGGATGCCGCTTTGTCTAAGATTCTAGCAGGTTCTAAAATATGATGTCATTTTACATTTTTAAAAATCAGTACGGTCAAGAACAATGAAATCTTTTGTATGAAAGTAGAAATTTACAAATAGAAAGATGTTCTAACCTTGAATTGTTAAAACAGCTTCACATTTTTGATGTCCTGCCTCATTTTCGGCCAGGCAAGCATACTTGCCACCATGTCTTATCTCAACAGATGAGAACGCAAGGCTAGCAACATTGTTCTCAAATGTCATTTTCACCTTTGGATCATCGTCTCTTAGTATCTCAGAGTCCTTCAGCCATTTAACAGTGATAGGAGCTGAGCCTTTAATGGTTCCCTGTAGTTTGACTGTATTTCCCAACACTGCTGTAGCACTCTCGACCCTCTTTGAGAATAGTGGTGCCTCTGAAAGAATATCAGTAAGAATAACAACAATGACCATGATATTCACAGCTATCAGCTATTAATTATGTCCTTTTACTACTTAACTATATTTTTGTTTTTCTTTTTGTTTTTTTAGTACTAACCTTTCTGTTTAGCCATCGACTTTGATGATACTGAGCCGACCTCATTTGATATGACACATTCATATTCGCCAACGTCAGTGCTTTCAAATGAGACAATCTCCAAAGAGGTCATGGCGCCCTGAGAAACTATTCTGTGCTTCTTATCGGAGGACAGGCGTTTCTTGTCCTTTTTCCAGGCAACTTCAAATGGTGCAGAGCCCAAAAGCTCACATTCAAATATGGCTACAGATCCTCTCACTGCCTCTACTGAGAGTAACTCCTTTCTGAAAGAGGGTGGTTCTACGAGGGAACATACAGTCTGATTAGAGCATTTCTTATTCCTGCTAAAAAGGTACAAGCTTGACTCTGTGTATGAGCTACCTAACTCTACACACCTTTGACTGCAACTTTAGTGCTGCAACTTTCACAGCCAGATTCATTCAGAACCTCACAGGTGTAGTTTCCACTATCACCCAACATCACGTCCTTTATCTCCAGAGTGGCAAGATCATCCTTCAGACTGATGTCATATCTGCCTCCAGAAGACAACTCGCGTTCATTCAAGAACCAGGTGGTGTGAAGTTCAGGAGATCCTTTGATTGTGCACTGCAGCCGTACAGAGCTGCCTTGTTTCCAAACCACGGTGGGCTCCAGCCTTTTTACAAAGCCTGGTGCCTCTGGAGAATTGTATTGTCACAAAGATCCAAAATCATTTCAAGACGTTAGTGACATTTGAAATAATAACCCAGCATTAAGAAACATTAAGAAAATCAAGACATGTTTTTAGTTTGATACCTTCACAATAAAAAATAATGTCAATTTTCAGTACTGCTGATTTGCAAAAAGATTTCAAATGCTGCAGTATCCATGAAAATTAACTAGCCGGATCTTACCTTGCACCCTCACTGAAGTGGAGCAAGTTGTGCTTCCAGCCTCATTTGTCACAGTACAGACATAATGTCCACAATCTTTCAATGTGGTCTTTAGGATATCAAGAGTTACCATCTTATCCTCAAAAGACAGTTTACAATCTGGAGACTGGTGGACCCTTCTACCATCTCTGGTCCAGACAATGGTTACTCCAGTGTCCTCATCCACCTCACACTCCAGGTGCAGAGGAGTTCCGACCACAGCAGAGACTGAACCAAGGGGCTTTACAAAGCTGGGCATGTCGATAACTCTCAGCTCCATGCTGCACACAGCTGTCCCAGCATTATTAGATGCCTCACACACATAAACCCCTTGGTCACTTGATTCAAGCTGTGTTATCTCAAGAATGTGCTTATTCTTTTCAGAATATGTTTGGTAGTGTGTGGGCACATTAGGTAAGGCTCGGGTATCTTTGAGCCACACAACATTCAGTGGCGTCGATCCTGTTAACACACACTGTATCGTAGCCCTCTTTCCAACATATACCGTTTGAGGGTCAGGTTTAGTTATAAAGGCAGGAGGGAACAGGTCTATGAATGTTAAAAGGAGGAAAAAAAAAATTAGTAGTTAAATAGTAAATTAGTAATATATATATCTGTATGCCATAAAGCCAAAACTACCATCAGTAAAGATCATATTTCAGATCAAGTTCAAGTTTGACTGTGCTATTACGTTAGCAAATGTCAAAACTATCTTGCGCTGCTGTCAAAGAAGAACAACAAGAAACAACACATGATCTCTAATTACTCTTCCTCTGGTTTCAAATCCTTTTCCAGCCAGCAAAGGTGGAACACAATAAACCTTGTGGAAAGAAAGAGGTCAGCTGCCGCTCTGGCTTCAAGCCCTCATTCATTCAATCCAAAAACATCCCCAAAACCAACCAGCAAAGCAAAAGAAGGAAAACATGCGTCGCTCTTACCGGTTACACTGAGAGATGCGGAGCAGCTGTCATCTCCGTGCTGATTGGAGGCTTTGCAGGTGAATTCGCCGCTGTCGTCCTTGGTTGGGCTCAGGATCTCCAGAGAGGACATGTGGTAGCGGCTGATAATCCTGTACTTATTGCCATCTTTGATCTGGTTTCCATCCTTGAACCACTTGAAGTTCACATTTGGTGCCTCCTCGGTTTCACATTCAAACTTGGCACCCTGGCCAACATTGATCTCCACAGGCACAATTTTGTGCCGGAACACAGGTTTCACTGGGTTTTGGAAGGACAGGGGAAAAAGAAAAAAAGTGAATATATGGGAATAGTTGGTACAGAATCCAAAGGAATGTTTCAACCTAAAGTGGTTAACTGGTGAAATGGTGAACCTGGGATGGAAGGTGACAAACACAAGTTATCCTGGAGTGACTGTGGAAGAGGAAAATGGAATAAGATTTAGTTGAAAATGTGTGGATGAGCAGGGAGACTGTGATGAGGAGAGAAAACATGCAAAGGGACAGTGCATCAGGACTCAGTGAGATGGACCAGGAGCAGAAAGTGATGGATGTTGAAAGATATGATGTCAGAAAAGACTCCTTGAAAAAAAAAAAGATATGGGAATGATATTTGAGGAGATCCTATTGTTAAGAGGAAGAGATGAGCTGAGAGGAAAATGAGGATGTCTCTGCTGTCTGATGGAAACCTCATATATCTAAAGTAGTCTGTTTCAGGAATTCAATTTAGACAATAGCTTTTTAAATGATTTTGTGAGCATTAAGCTGACAAAACGTATCCAAAACAACCCTGTAAAAGAGTTACTGCATGAGGTTTACAGACAACAGAAGTGAAGATTCAATAATGTATTAAGTTAGTTGATGATTATATCAAAAGTATTCCCCATCATCCAACCTCTTGAGACCACAGTGAGCCTGGAAGTTGTTGTGATCTTGCCGGCTTCATTCTCAGCCTCACAGACATATTCCCCTTGATGCTTCTCCTTGACAACTTTGTTGATAACTAGAGTGTATGTGTCGTGGTCTTTGGAACACTTGAAGTCTTTGCCAGATTTCACCAGTTGTCCATCGAAAAACCAGTTAACCTTGGTCACATACTTAATGGAGGTGCTAAATGTAGCCTTACCATTTTCCTCAGCACAAACATTCTCAAGAGGATCAATAACAACGGGATAATCTACCAAGCTGTCTGAGGACTCACTGATCATGATGGCCTCAGAGAGATATTCTTCTCTAGTTTCTCTCCAAAGGGAAATGTCTACATGTTGTTCGACAGGGACCTGGCCAGTGGGCACTGTGGCAGTTACATCAGCAGCGCCTGAATCCCTGCCTTGGCTCCTGACCATCAAAGACCTGATCTCCTGCCTGCTGACCTGCATGGACTCATGAATCTCGGACTGACTCTGAACAGTCATACTCTGGAAGGACGGCCCGACTTCAGTTTTGATGGCAGCGGACTGAGAAACAGCAGGAGGAAAACCCACTGTGCTCTCTGCTACCATCAATGTGTCCACCACAGGCAACAGCACTTCTCTGGAAGGTGTGGAACTGACCTGTGCTTTCTGAGGCCGGTCAATCTGCATGGTGCCAGGTTGCTCTGAGGTAAGGCTTTGCTGCTCCTGGTAAATTATGGAATGGAAAGCTGCCTGGAGCTCAGTCCTGAGGTCAGCTGTCTGAGGGTATTCACCCTCAAAAGCTAGTGTGATTTCCATGGGTTCGTCTGTTGTTGTGATAAGATACGTAAACATGGCATGTTTGGGCTCTCTCTGAACCTTGACCTCTTGTACCTCTGTGACCTCTAGCCTCCCTACAACATCAGCCAGCAGCAGTGGCTGGTCACGGGCCACGGCAGACTGAAGGGCATCCCTGAGCTGATGTCTTATATTGACACTGGATGGTCTGGGGATCTGAATAACAAAAATTAGCTCCTTAGGCAAAGTCTGGCTATCTTGAGACTCATGGGCAAACATAGCTTCTCTAGGCTGAATCTTGACACTGGCAGCAGAGCTTTCAGATTTATGTATCTCGCATGACTGCTCTCCAATGATGACCTGTTTTTCTTCCAGCAGCACTGACTGCCGGACTGACTGGCCCTCCTGGATCTGGACTGCAAAGTCCTGCTCAGCAGCCTCTAAGACAGTACAGCTTTCAGTGGCAACAGCCTTCTCCTCTATGAAAACTGGCTTTTTTAGGATCTTGGGCTCAATTTTGATCTCAGGTTTGAATTTCTCATCAGCTTTTAGGCTGCTGGTGTGACCCTCCTCCAGTGTCTGAGTGTCTGTCACATTCAGCGAGTGCATGATGTTCCAGCGCTCCTCCTTCTGCACTAAAGCTCGCTGCTGCTTCATGTCGCTGGTGAAAGGCATCTCCTTTGGGAGAGGCATGGTCTCAGAGGAGAGGTGCAGGATGTTCTGAGGTCTGGGCTCTGTTCGGAGCTGCGACTGAACTCCTGTTCCAGACACGTCGAGCTCTTTGTGATAATCTGCTGTGAGCTCCTGCCTCTCCTCTGTGGTGGCTGCGTGCTTCCTGGCCTTCTCCTGTTTCTGTGCTGCCACCTGCTGGTTGGGTTTCGTGATAGTAAATATGTCCTCCTTAGGCAAAACTGATAATGGATGAACCGACTGAAGATACAGCGTTGGCATTGTCTCTTTCTTTGGCTGAACAGTCATGGAGTCAGTCTTTGCTGAGAACTCTGAAGTTGCCTCGCAAACCACAGTTCTCTGGTCATCCTGACTCACTGAGTGTAACAGAGTAGGACTCTTCCTCACATCTGCCTGCTCTGCTGAAGGCTTTTTACTGCTGAATCGGCCCGCAGACTGCAAAGTACCCTGATCACTGATGACCTGCAGATGCATGAGTCTTTCTCCCTCTCGCTGAGATTGCAGAGACATGGCTGATTCTATACCTGGTACAAGTCCTGAGCATTCAGCATGGAGCTCGTATTTTTCCTCAGTGCTTACAGCTGACTTATAGAGTACGTCTTTACATGGGCTGATACTCTCCTGCGGTGGCCTGAGTATTTCCAAATCCTTCTCTTTTGCTAAAATCATTCTAGCTTCACTGACAGGTGCTACGACTGGTTTAGGCTGCTCTTTTTCTATTGGCGGCTTGGTGGCTGCGTCTAAAGCCGGCAGAGGCTCAGAATGTTGCTCTGTGATCGGAAGTTGCCCTGTTGACTGAGCTGTGTAGAGAATCTTCACCCCTTCCGTGACTCTGAAACCCCTCTCTTCCTCTGGCTTGTGAGTGACACCTGATGTTTCTTTGAGGATGGGTAGAGCGGACTCAACTTGGTGACTGCTAACAAGCTGCCTGGGTTCAGTAGAAGTCTTAACCCGCTCTGGTTTTCTGTCAGTCAGGGCCTCTGCTCTCACGGTGGTAAGTGGTAAAACCTCTTCAGATATGGCTGACATGAGCTTGGATGGCTGCTCTTTAGCAAACCCTAGCTCTACTACCTCAGGGCTAAGGATCCGTTCGGAGTGCTGCTCCATGATCTTCTGGCTCTCCTGGACAGAAGATGTAAAAGCTGCCATGTGAAGCTGTTTTGCAGGAACAGCTGAAACCTGGGTTGGATGTGTGGGAACCACAGACACCCTCTCCTCTACCTCATGAGACAGCAGCACCGCAGCCTGGTGGGTGACCTGCTCTCGATGAAGGGTTGCAGCTGAGATATCTAGTTCTCTAAGGGTGCCCACCTGCTCACTGGGAATAATCTGCCTGTCCTCAGTGCCAATGGTGTAAACCATCTGATCGGACCTGGCTCTTTCTTGCTCTGTGAAGCTAAGCTGATATAAGTGCGATTCTGTGGCTTGCTCAGTCATAGATATTTTCAAACCTTTCACTTTCTGAACTAACAAATGCTCTTCGTGATGGTGAGATATAGACACCTCCTCCCTGGAAACAGCCAGTTCAGCAGTGCATGTCGCCTCCCCAAACTGATTAAAGGCTTTGCAAGTGTAGATTCCACTGTCTCCCTGCTTGATGCTCCTAAAGTTGATGAAGCCTGATCCATCTGGGTTATTCACTATGATACAAACCCTGCTAGGCTGAATGTGGAAGCTCCCTTTGAGCCACTGAACCTCTGGGAGAGGCTCTCCTGTCACAGCATACCTGAAGAATGCCTGGCCTCCCTCAGAGGACTGAACAGATTCTATAGTTTTAGTGAATTCAGGAGGTTTTCCGGTTGTTACAAACTTTCTTCCATTGTGCTTTTCGTCCCTCTTTGGCTCCTTCACGTGAACGTTCAGATAAGAAGTGCAGGTCGACTGGCCGAACCTGTTACTAACAGTGCAGGAGTACTCCCCTTCAAGCTCCCTCTGTACTTTGTTAATGACCAAGCTATACTCATCTCTCTCCTGAATAAATGTGTACACAGAAGAACTTGTTATTGTTTGGCCATTGTGGAACCACTGAACTGTGGGTTTAGGAAAGCCGGACACCGTGACTGTAAACCTAGCCGTCTCCCCTACAGTCACAGCTGCCGGGGAGAGTTGGGTCAGGAAAACTGGCTTTTCTTTTTTCTTCTCTAAAGTGCTAGAGTAACATTTGGACTCTGGCTTGAGTTCAAGTGTTCCGGTTTTGTCTAGTAACTGTAGGCCAGTGTAGTACGATTCCTGGGTTTCCTCTTCCACCACGATGGTTGAGCTAGAGAAAGCTAAGTGGAATAATGACAGTTCAAGGTAAGGTAATAAATACTCCAACCACAATATAATAACTGGCACTGAAAACAGAATGAGAGTTGCATTTACAGCAACAGTTATTCAAGACTGTACCAAAAATAAAAAAAAAAACAAACAAAAAAAAACATCTGAAACATAAATATTAAATAAATTATACAAAAATGCATACATCAACTAATCATGGGATCTAACATGCATATCTTACCAGTACAACCTGAAAACTGAGGATAGTCATGAACAACATAGCCCTATCCATACTACTTCCAAAACATAAATACAAGTTGACAACAGACAATTAACAAACTGTTCAGCACAAATAAAGACATTCATGCTAGAAAAAAAAAAGAAAAGAAAAAACAGTCTCTGAGGTAAGATATTTGGGAACAGTATTTACCTTTCACTTCCTCTGTGACGTGAGGCACAGCTTCCTCCTCCAATGCAGTTACTGTAAAAACACAAATGTTTTTCAATTAATAACACTCCCTAAACTGTACATATCGTTTATATGGTGCAAGACTGTTAGAGTCAGTGACAGGTCGTGCATCCATATGTCTATTTATTGATTTTTTTTTTTTTTCAATTGACATTTTTGCATGCTTCCGTCTGGTTGTTTATTTGCAGTGTATCTGCCTTTTGGAAAATGCTCAGTGCTATGAGTGACCCTCTCTCTCTCTCTCTCTCTCTCTCTCTCTTTGATGGTTTAGTCAGTAAGGCAGGACTCAGAGGTCAGTGACCTGATCTAAATAAACTGGTTAAACCTCCTCACAAGTTGTGTGACGCTGTGTGCCTCCGCTGGCGGTGTAGGTGGAAGCAGTGTGAATGAAGGGGTTGTCATGAGCGAAAGGCTGAGCTAGCTGAAGGACCAAAAGCATGCAAATGCCAACCTTTCATCACCGTGATGCGCTCAGCATCTCCAGCTGAGCTGACATTTTTGCAAGCGTACGTGCCCCCTTGTCCGGGCCCCACATTTTTAACATTTAGACAGCACAGGGGGCCATCGTGTTTCAGAGAGTAAGACACAGAATCCTCAACATTCAACCGGTTGTGTAGCCAAACAACAAACGGAGTGGGGACCCCCTTCATTTCGCAATACAGGGAGATGTTGTCTCTGTTTTTGGCCAGTAGCTCAGGGGGCAGCTTGATCAGGAACTCAGGGTGGCTGGAGAAGCCTCGAACACGCTCATCATGAGGCACGAGGTCAGGGAAATAGAGGTGGCTGATCAGGCTGTAAAGTCTCTGGGAAGATGGAGGCGATGATCCCAGCTTCTCTAGCACCTCCTGTGTGTCTTGGTCAGGGAGATCTCTAGAGGTCTCCCTGTCTGTCTGTGACACTTCATGCACAGAATCAGTAGGAATGGGGGTTTCTGCTTTGAGATATGCTTCTGTGGCTGAGTGAGAATAAAGTTAGGAGAGTAATTAGGGATCAGAGGGTATAAGACCACTATTTTAGGTTTTAAAACACTATTTGGGATTAGTAGGATGGAGAGATGAGGTTAGCAAGGCAAGGCTGGCAACAGAGATAGAGGATTAACTAGATTCAACTACAAAACAAGAGATTTGTTATTCTATTACATTCTAGCTGGTTACAATCTAAGAGGAAATATTAAAGAATGAAGGGTAGGCAAGAAGCAAGAGGAGCAGGTGAACACGTGGGGCGGACCAGATGGAGAGACAGACTGATTTAAAGAAAAAGAAAGTTTAACCACCTTCAACAGTGAGCTGGGCGGAGGTGCTGTTCTGGCCATGTTTGTTGGTGGCGGTGCAGCGGTACAAGCCCTGGTCTGCCAGACCAACACTCAGGATGACCAGGGACAGCAGCCCTCCGCTCTGAGAGCTCCTCACCCGCTCCGTGAGCACCAGCCTCTGGCCATTATGATCCCACACCACCCCGGTGAAGGGCTGCCCATCAAACAAGCAGCTGAACTCAGCCATGTCACCACTTCTCACACGGACGTCACTCATTTCCATCATCAGTATGGGACTGGCAGAGACACTGAGGTCACTGCTGCTCTCAGAGATCATTTCCACTGAGCTTACACTCTCCATGTGAATCTCAGTCGCCCTCCATGAGGATAACGTTGTGGTTGACATAGAGGAGCTCTCAGAGAACGTCTCAGTAAACTCAACACTGTGGGCTGCCTGTCCCACCGACAGAGAGCGGAAACCCTCCGATCTCTGACTTAGCATTGTCTCAGTCCCACCGCTCGACACTCTAGCTAAGGCCTGTGTTTCTTCATCTGGGCAATAAGAAAGAGTAGAAGAATTAGGTCAACACATCAATGGTGACTGACTCCTTCAGGGTTACTTGTGTCACAGCTTGTTTGCCAGAGTGCGGTTGGGTGGAGCGTTGGAAGGCGGATCAGTCAGTCATGATCAGTGAGGGAGTAGACAGTGGCTGGTTTCCGTTGTCAATCATGCAAGCTTGACTTGGAGCCAAAAACATCTATGGATTATGTCCGTGCTTGAGTGTATAAGGAACCCGGAAAAATAGATTTTTCCAAAGTTCATTTCTTTTATGGCAAGGTTGCATTCCTCTGAGAATAAGAGTCATTCCTCTGAAATCACAAGTCCCTAATGTTAAGGGGCTATTCAAGTTGGAAGGAAAGACATCATGCATCATCACATAAGAAGTTACCTGTAAGATTAACATTTGTGCTTACAAGTGAGGGAGGCGAAACACAAACGGCGTCAAACACTATCGGCTGCCTTGCGCTGATATTGTCCAGCATGCTCAGAGAAAGCATCATAAAAGTAGCTGTGTTTGTCATATCATGGTCAAATGAAATAAAATGCTTTTTTTTTTTTTTTTTTTTTGAAGGCTGGTTGTTTTGACACTAGCTTATCTCTGGCTTGGGCATGCCAGACACACAAGCCTGAAACCTTGCCACTTCCCCCTGCTGAACCATGCAGCCTTCTATTGGCATCATAAAAGTTGGTTTCCTGCCAATAGATGCTAATAAAGGCATGCCACTGAATTTATTTTGATGCAGTATCCTCTGAAAGCTTTGGCCTTGGAGGGAGGAGCGCTGTTCATGGGAAAATGACATTTGCTAGCACATTTGGCTGCACAGTTTGTGTGTAGTTAAAAGCATGCTTTACACATTGTGTCTTAGTTTGACTATTTAAGCACATGCAGCGCATATGACCAACAGTGATAATGATAAATTTAAAAAAAAACAAACTGCGGCACGTGTCTACTTCTGCCTGCAATGCTCTGTGACTTTTGCTGCAACTCACCATCAATAGTCAGAGTCGCTGCACATGAGACCTTTCCTGCAGAGTTTCTGGCAACACAAGAATATTCTCCTTCCTGGTCGGGGAGAGCTTTGGAAATCTCCAGCTGGCAGGTGTCGCCATAGTGAGACATCCTGTAGATGTCTGACTGTCTGATCTCTCGCTCATTAAGGTACCATGTGATCTGCAGATCTGGAGACACAGGATTCAAAACCAGTCAGCATCATCTGATCCACATGTTAAGTTAAGGCTTGGTTATCTAATAAATATTTTTGTATAAAACTGGTTAACAGAAAAACTCTTGTATGTATGAATTTGGCATCCTTGCTGGCGTTTCTGTGATTTTTTTACCGGCCGCCTCTCGGGCACCTTCAACATATTCCTTGCTTGACATTTAAAAAAAAAAAAAAAAAAGCAACAACAAAAGTGAAGAATGGTCACTACCTTCCCCAGAAACCTTGCACTGGAACTTAGCGGGGTGTCCCTCCGTGACCAGCAGGTCCCGGATGGGAGTGATGACGGCGGGAGCAGAAACAGGAGACGTAGCCATGGGTGAAACTACCTCAGGAACTGGGAAGGAGGGAACACAACACAGGGATTAATAGCAGGTACAGTTACAGCAGATGTTGCATATGAACAAACTCCGGTAAAATAGTACTTGGAGAATATTGAATCCTTTGAAAAAAAAAAAAAACATGAGACATGTTTAATTTATTGATTTTTCATGTAATTTATGTATGTATTTTAGATACTGATTAACTGAATGAAGCATAAACTCAGTCACTACATATTTTGAAGATGATCTGAGCCAGATCTATATGCATTTTTAAAAAAATGAAGGCACATAATGTGCTAAATTGTGCTCACTATTGTGCTGTCAGCATTTTCTTTTTTGTGGACACATTTTCTATAAACAAGACACAAACTGACCAGAGCATGGGCATGATTTTATGAATTTGAGAGCTTGAGAAGTCAAACTGAGACCACAAAACAGACAGAATGTGTGCATGGATTAGGATTTTGTGGCCTCGATTTATGATTTTGTACAATTTAAAAAAAAAAAACCTCTCTGTGGCCTGTAATGACCTTCTGACTAAGATCTCTCATATTTTTCCTCATTTCACTGACTGTCCAGCATCCTGATCCACCATCATCTGTCAGACAACTTGGTCTTTTAATTGTTGGTTATAACATTGTATTGTTTGCATATTAAAATATGCAATTATTCACTGTATAATTTGATAATTTTCAGTTTCACAGCCTGAGTAAGAAGATTTTTGTTCAGCTCAGCAGTCATTTTTAGTCTATTCAGTGGCACCAGTGAATGTAGGTTTGTAACCATAGCAACATGAATGGCGTGGCACCTAGTCATAGTTTTATAGTTTATAAGGTTTTTTGGGCTTTTCTATGTCCAGCTGGTGCAACCGGCCTCAGGGCCTCATTCTGATTTGCGTATGTATTAAAAGATATTAACGCGGTGATGTATTTGTACCTTCCACAGTGAGATCGGCTGAACTCGTCGCCTCTCCGAAGTCGTTCTTGGCCTCACAGTTGTAGACGGCGGCGTCCTCCGGGAAGACCTCGATCAGCAGCAGTGTGTGCTCGTCTCCGTCGTGGAGGAACTTGCACTTGAAGCCGGGAGAGAGAGCCTGGGAGTTCTTGTACCAGAAGACCTGAGGCTGAGGAACACCGGTCACCTGCACGGAGAAGCGAGCCGGTTTCCCGGCCTCCACGGACTGGGGCTCCATGTGGCGGACGATCTGAGGAGGCTCCGGGACTGGACAGGGCAGAGGAGGAAGAAACGACATGAAGGGAAAAGACAAAGATCAGAATCCCACCTTCCAAAATGTAATCCTCTGAAAATTTACAAGAATCCTGATCCCACTTTCCAAAAGTTAATAGAAAAGAGGACAGGTGTAAGAGAGTAAAACCAGAAATAAAAGGTGGGACATAAAGACGACTGAAATACAAAAGGATAGACCGAGGGGTAAAACTGGACAGAATAAATAAATGAATAAACAAATTCATAATAAATTTTCATAAACCCTCACAAATGATAATAAATTACAGGTTTGTTATTTTAATGTTGGCCCCAGCTTGTGCCTCAGGCTGTGTTCAAACAAATAAGAGACATTTTATTTGAAAATGAAATCATAATTTATTAGATTCAAACAAACAGTGAGATAACAGAACCGACTCTTACTTCTGACATGGAGGTTCAGAGTGCTTCTGTTCTTGCCGGCGAGGAAGGTGTACTCGCCGGCGTCACTCCTGTAGGTCTCAGAGATGGTGAGGCGGTGGAGCTTCCTGATGGTCACGTAGTTGAACCTCTCTTCCACCGAGAACTGGATCTCCACGCCGTTCCTCATCCAGTGGCCCTCCACGTCATCCTCGCTCACCTCAAACTCAAAGGTCGCCCTCTGTTTCTCAACAACCTACGGATGGATAATAATAATTACACGGTCACAAAGTACTTTCTAAAGCTCAGAGGAGCAGCGACATAAAATCTTACCACAACAGAATAAAACAATTATACTGAAAAATGACGAATGTAACTCGATACAGGTCGATACTTACTCTGGTGCTGAGGATGCCCATATTTATTTAAACTTTTTTTTTTTTTAAAACCACAGTTGTTTTAGAAGAGGGTCTGGGCACTGGGAAATGCTTGCTCACTGAATATCTGCACTTCAAAATATTTTTTTGGCAAAGTGGACCCACATTCCTGCAATCCACTCAGAATCAACCCAGTGTCCCACTTTTGGACTGCAAACCATCAGTTGAGAACTACCAAGGGAAACTGAATCCACTCACAGTGATGTCCCGGCTGGCAGGCTCCGAGATCTTGACATCCCGTCCCTCGACTCCCAGGTGGCCCTTTGACATGCTGGCCCCGGCCACAACAGTGTATTCTCCAGCATCCGACAGGCGGACAGACGACAAGATCAGGCGGTGCACGAACTTCTCTGAGGTCATTTTATATCTGCGAGTGACAGGGAAGAAAATGAAGCGTCATGATTGAGAGAATTTGTTGATCATCACTCTGATAATAATCAATTAAAAGCTGCATTATCAGGACAAATTTAAAGCTCCCAGAGCTTCTGCATGTTCAGAGTTTTCTCTCCAGAATGTTCCTCTGATCTCCCAAAGCGAGCAGTGGGATTTTAGAGCTGCCACATCATTTATCCTCCCTTTCCTCCAGCCGTTGTTTTCCATTCATTCCACTACAATATGAAAATGAACTGTCAGTGACTTCAGATTTTCTTCCCTCCAGTATTCCATCAGCAGAATAAAGTCCTCCACATGAGTTTTCCTAAAAGCAGCAGCACTGTTGTGTTTTCAGGACTTTTTCAAACTGAAACGCTCCCTCCTCCTCCTCTGCCAGGAAAATCAGTCCCTGGGGAAACATTTTGCTTTCCACAGCCAATTATCAGATGTGTGGTTTCTGAGGACTTTGTTCGCCGCAGAAGCAGAACATTATAAGGTGGCTGCTTCAACCACAAACTCACATTTTGATTCCATGTTGTGAAATTTTTAGTTCCCCGCAGGATTTGATAAATGGTTTGTTGACGTGGAAAACGTAAATGGGACCAACAGTAAGAATCACTGGTCCTTACATTACAGCTGCAGTTAATTTCCATCTGTAGCCCACATGTAAACAAATTGTATTGCCGAGTTCTGAAGCTCGAAAATCTGAATGGGCGTTACCTGTCGGACATCTCCAGCTCCTGTCCGTCCTTCATCCACATCACGTGGACGTTGGGCTCAGAAACTTCACATTCAAAAGTGGCTCTCTTCTTCTCGGTGATCTTCAGGTCCTTCAGGTGTTTGGTGAACTCAACCACACGGGCTAAAGAGGAGAAATGTCAGGAGAGAAATAAGTTACCGCAAGATAATTAATTAGACATTGGTTTTAACTGAAAAACAAACAAACAAACAAACAAACAAAAACATTAGGTTGCTTAGATTTGTATCCCAGGTCTACTGTAGGAAAATAAGGTCTTCTTGACAATCAAAGCTTTAATATTACATTTCCTCCTTATCATCATGTTTCCCCAGGGCTAATTACTGGAGCTCAAGGTCATTATGGGAACCTTTTCCAGACCCAAACAGGTCCATATATGTTCCCAAGCAGCAAAAGGTACATATATGTACGATTTCCTCTAAATGTCAGATTTAACTTGTAGACTATGGTTGAAAAGCCTTGAAATGAAATTTTGTAGATTTGTGGATATGAATAATATAATAGGTGATATAATTCTCCAGTCAATACTGTAGTTATAATGTAATATATGCAGTTATATAATATGGTTATAATATAGTAATAAGGCTGGTCTCTGTAAGGTACAAATCACAAGGGGACAAATAAGAACTTGATGTCAAGGGTACTAAAGCTGCAGCTTAGAGGGTCTTGCCCCAGTGACAAGCCACTGGACCCCTAAAGGTGCAATTATGTGCTTTATTTTCTGAGAGTGAAATTACTGTATGGTTACTGTAAAGCTGACCTACCCTCAACATAAAGTTTAGCCGATGTGGAAGCAGAGCCAGCCATGAAGGTGTATTCAGCGCTGTCGCCAAAGTGGACGTTCCTGATGCTCAGGGTGTGAGTCAGCTGTTTGCAGCGAGCCTGGCATCTGTCAGTCGAGCGGATCTCCACGCCATTCTTCAGCCACCTGTACGTGATGCCCTCATAGTTGACGTTCACCTCAAAGGTGACGGAGTCTTTCTCCTGAGCGTTCACGTCCTCCAGGATTGTTGAGATGAGAATGGCTGGAAACAGCACAGCAAATGTTAAATATTTCAGACTAATTAAAGAACTTCAGTGTGAACATGCTCTGCTAAAAACCAAAGAAAGGACCAGAAATTAGAAAAAGCGTTCTGTCGTCTTACAAGTTAAGGTACATAAAGACTGATGTCAATGACCAAAAATCCATTTGTTAAAGTTGTAAATCTTAAGTATCCATATTTCAACGTACGGTTAACGGTGAGATTTGCAGAGACTCTGTCGTTCCCGCAGACGAAGGTGTACTCTGCAGAGTCGTCCCTGCTGGTGTTCATGATTTTGAGTTGGTGCAGTTTGCCCTGAACCACGATCCTGAACTTCTCGCTCATCTCAATCTCCACGCCGTCCTTCAGCCAGGTCGACGGGATGTTGAAGTGCGAGACTTCACACTCGAATGTGGCCATGTGGGTCTCTGGGACCTCCACGCTCTTCAGGGGCTTGGTGACACGCAGAGCTGCAGAAGACAAACAGAATAATTGTGTGCAAAAACGTCATTTGCAGCTTTTTTTCCCCCCTCAGTCAGTTTTTTAGGTTGAATTGCTGATTTATTGTCTGGACACTTACACTCCACAGTGAGGTGAGCGCTGCACTGCAGATGGCCCACAACAAACATGTACTCTCCCTCTTTGCTGGTGTCCACGTCCTGAACAACCAGCTTGTGGTTCTTCTTCTCAGAGAGCATCCTGAAGTGCTCGTTGGGCTTCAGCTCCTCATTGTTGAAGAACCATTTAACAGGGATGTTGTCCTCTGAAATGCCCACCTCAAATGAGACGGTGGCACCCAACAATGATGTAACATCCTTTGGCTTTTTCAAGATCTTGATTGCTGTGGAGAAAATTCATGTTGTTTAAAACCCTTCCTGTACAACAGCAAACCCTAACTGTATAAAGTCTGATAGTTGGTATTGGAAAAGCTTCCGCTATTTGTGACTTTTCATGGTCTCAAAAAGGTTGAGAAACCTTTCTAATCCTCGTTAACCCCATAATATCCTAAAATACAAATTTCACTACAGTAAACAAACAAACAAACAAAAAAACTCAAGTCTGTCAATCTGCAAATAGAGTTGTGTTTTGGAGAAACAAAGTTGGCAGCTTACTCTCCACATTCAGCCTGGCGTTTGCAGACAGTTTTCCCAGTTTGAAAGAGTAAACAGACTCGTCCTGTGTGTTGCAGTTCTTGATCTTCAAGGTGTGGACTGTGCCCTCAACAGAGATCTCATATTTGTCACTGGGAACGAGTTCCACACCGTTCTTGATCCACTTTGATCCCCTCACGTTCTCGTGAGTCAGTTCCAGGCTGAACACGGCTTCCTGCGTCTGAACCACGTTCAGGTTCTTCAGGGTCTTCTTGACTTTCACAGCTGTGGGATCAAGTGGCATAATCAAACCAAGCTCATACAGGTTCTGGAGATTTGTTTTTGTTCAAGTAGACAAATCAGTTTATTTCAATAATCAGTCATTGACACTCAGCAGTGCTATCAGTTGATGCTCCACAGTATCTCATCTGACTGTCAAAAAGAATTACTAAATTACTAAACTAAACTGGCTCTTGAAAAATCTGAATTTACGTCAGCTACCTAAAACTTGTTTGTGGCAGTAGAGGCACTCAGTTGACCATAAATAGACTACTGGTTGACAATAACTTACTGATGAAGACGTAAAATTTGTCAGAGAATTTCTTTTCACAATTAGGACCGGTACAAGTTGCTCTAATTGCACTTATGAAAGACATATATTGGATAATTTTATTCATTGCACAAAACAATAGTGTATGGTGCTTGTTCTGTTGATCTATCTCAGTAAAAAGAATTGGAACTGATGAATTGATTAATGTATTTTTTGAATTATGGCTTGTATTTTGGAAAATTCAGCCTTTAGGACTGTAAACATACAAGAAAGTTAACCTAAGAATCACGATTAAATCAAATCAGAACCCAAGAATCATGATTAAATTGAATTGTGAGATCACTGGTGATTTCTACCTCTGCTTGTTGCAGATCTTCAGAGGAGTGCCTCAGATCTTTCCCTGTTCAATGTTGAACCTTAATTCAGCTAAACATTTTTTTTTTTTTATCTGAGAAAACAGGACTTACCCTCAACCTTCAGGGTGGCTGTTGTCTTGGAGTTGGCAACTTGAAAGGTGTATTCACCGATGTCTGTGGCTTTGGTGATGACAATAACGAGGCGTCTGATGGCTCCGTCCACCACACTCAGGACGTTCTCGTTCAGGTCCACGGGCTGGCCGTCTTTCAGCCACTTGCCCTCGACAGCGGGGTTGGCAACTTCACACTCCAGCTCAGCCGTCTGGGAGTCAGCCACCACCAAGTCACATAGGGGCCTCTTGATAGCGCCACCTGGTGACAGCAGACACTTCTAGTCAGTAACTTACAGCCAAAATAAAAACCACAATCAACACCATCACAATCATATTTTTCCACTTTCCCGGTGCAGTCTAGCCATCCAGACAGTTTTGGATGATTTGGTGGGATTTCCAGTCTGCTGGCACCACAGCGCAACGGTGCTGGATGGATATTCATTTGCTGAGCTTGAACTGTCAAAAGTGTACATATGAAAAAGTCAACAGCAACACCTCGACATGGACAGCTCACATAATCCACAGCCTTTGGGGACTAGGAGTTTTGTTAGGAACTATCTCCTGCTGAAGACCACCAGGAAACCTATGCACCACCAACGGGGGCGGATTTGAAGTGAATAGTTTGCTGGCGTTTTTGGGCAGGAAACTGTTTCACAAAGAGAGTTGTGGATTGTGCAGTGTATGTGTCATTATTTTTTAAAGAGCTGTTGCTGTTGACTTTTTTACATGTAAATTTGATCTCTACAAAAAAAAAAATCCGTCCAGCCCCACACAGACTGGAAACCTCGACATAGCACCCAGAAACCATCTGGATGACTGGGTTAGACTGCACTATGGGTAAGTGGGTTCTTTAAATTGTCTATTAGCATCACGATACACAAGAATCCAAGTATCATCAGGGAATTTAATGATAAAAATAAATTATCGAAGGTAGACTTGCAGAGTTTGGCTCTTACTGTCTGTGGTATTCTTAGGGCTGCTGCCCTCTTGTTAATATTTATGTAACAAAATAAAATGTAAGACAGATTACCTGATACAGTCAGTATACCACTGCTCGTCTTTTCACCAGCTGCAAATGTGTAATCGCCCTCCTCGTCCTTCATTGCATTCATGACAGTCAGGGTGTGGCGTTTGCCCTTGGACTCCATCTTGTGCTTGGCACCAGCTTTGAGGGGCTGATTCTTGAAGGTCCAGAAGGCGTCAATGCCGGGGTGAGACACCTCAACTTCAAAGGTGACATTCTCAGACTCAGAGCACACCTTGTCCTTCATTGGTGTGACAATCTGGACCACTGTTAAAATGGACTAAGTGTTAAATCTATTCTTGACTTAGTTTTATTCGCAAATAAACAATTAAAAACATAACTCACACAATATCCTTATGCAGAAATTATTAGAATCATACGACAAGAGCATTTAATATGTCAAACCAGTCATGGACAGAATAAATGTAGACAGGCCAATAATTACATGAGACTGATAAGATATCTTGACTTGCTTGAGCTTCACATGTTCCTTGATTATTCTTGATTACACAACAACTTACTCTGTACAGAAAGTTTACAAGTGGTGTCAGCTCTGCCAACCACCAGTTTGTAGTGTCCCTCATCAGAGGCAAAGGTCCTGGCAAAGACCAGGCGCTGCTTGGCTCCCTTTGCCACCATCTGGATTCTGTCATTTGGCATCAGCAGCTTGTCATTGTGGTACCATTTCACCGAGCTGACATCCTGAGCCGAGATCTTGGCCTCCAGAACAGCCTTAGTTCCTTCAACAGCACTGATATCCTTCAATGGGACTAGGACACCAATAGCTGCAATACAAAAGGAAAACTTGTTAGTAACTTGGTCCATTAGAGAATACTAAAAATGAAAGTCTAAAAAAAAAGAATGTATGTCAAATTTGTCTTACTCTGAATAACCAGCTTTGAGGTAGTTGAGATCTGATGATCGGGAACCACAAAAGAGTACATTCCATAGTCATCCTTGTGAGTGTCTTCAATCAGCAGCTTGTGGATCTGTCTGTCAATAACAATGTGCACACGGCCTGAGGCAGAGATGGGTTGGCCATTCTTCATCCAGCTTCCTTCAACGTTCTCCTGGGAGAACCTGACCTCCAGCTGGGCGATGTCTCCCTCACAGACAGTCAGGTCGGTCAGGGGCTGCATCAGGGTCACAGGGCGCACTGAAACATCAAGACAGAAGTATTAGGCTCTGCATGAAAAATGTGAAATCATGCAACTCAACATAACTGTTTGTGCCCTCTTCAAAGATGATCTGAAGACGTTGGAGGCGTCATTTTGTACATCATGTACAAACTTTTAATTACAGTACTTACACTTCATCTTCAGTGAGGCACTTGTCTTGAATTCACCCACTGTGAAGGTATATTTTCCCTGGTCCTCCTTTTTGACATCCTTAACAGACAGGGAATGTCTTCCACGGCGAGAAGATATGACATATTTACTGCTGGGAAAGAGCTCCTTTTCTCCAAAGTACCAGGTGCCCTCAGCGTCCTCACGAGACACAACACACTCAAATTCTCCAGAGTAGGTCTCTGGCACCTCGGTGCTCTCCAACTGCTTCAGAATCTCCAGTGGGGCTCCTGTTGGCGGTTACATTACAAACACAGAGGGCACATCATTGGCTCCAGTTCAGTAATAAAGTCAAATATGAATCTGGCCACTGGTATAACAGAAAACCATTCAAACTTAGTTCTCTGGTATTTTTTTTTTTTTTTACTTGAAAGAAAGTTCTTCATGGGTTCATAGTGTTTCCAAGTTCAGAAAACAAAAAACATAAATGGAAATTCTGGAGAGTTCTGCTCACTTCCTGTTTGGAGGTTCAAGTTTTACTTTGCAGGAATGAGAGGCTGTTTATGGCCTCAGGTCCATTTCTAAGATTAGGCAGTACTGTTAAGAGACTGTAAACAGTACAGTACATAGAGACTGGAAAGATAAAAGTGAGAGTCCAGATGATGAGTGACAAAGGTCCTGGGCCAGACTCAAACCTGTTTGTAGTGTCTCACTTTTCTGACTCAAGTCAATCTAATCCAAGTGACACTCTTAAACAAGAGCAGTCCTGAGCATTACAACGATTAGAATCATCAGTCTTATGTTGCTGAACTGGCCCTATGACAGAAAAAACATACCACCGAATTTCTGCACCATCGGCACAACGCACCTTCAACATTAAGCTTGGCAGTTGTCCTGACATTCTCATCGTCTGCGACCACACAGCTGTATTCTGCATCATCCTTCAGATCAATGATCAGCACAGACAGGAAGTGAACCTTCCTGTCAGAGTGCATCCTGTATTTGTCTCCAGAGAAGATCTGTGCATTGTTCTTCAGCCATTTGACCTTGACGAAAGGCTCATTGGTCTCACACTCAAAGGTAGCCATGGTGTCCTTCTCCTTGGCATTGACCTCCTCTAGCTTCTGTGTGAATGTGATGACTTGCTTTGCTATAAAAACACACAACATCATTAGGACTTATAATGCCAATAAATAATTCCTTATATGAATACCTTGTCACATTATCCATAAATGTACTAACCTTGCACCAACAGGAAAGCATGGCTCGAAGTCTCTCCAGCAGTGCTCGTAGCTTTGACCATGACACTCGCAGAATCTTCTGCTGTGACATCTCTAATCACCAGTTCACATACATGATCCTCAGGCCAGTACCAGTAAATACGATCAGACTTCTCAAGTGGAACGCCGTTCTTGAACCACTGGCACTCAGGCTCTGGTCTGCCAACCACTCTGACTCTAAACTTAACTTCATCACCCTGGGCAACTGTCTGGCTGGTAATACGCTCTAGGATCTTAGGAGCTTCCATGCTGGCTGACAGCTTGATCCTCTCTGGTTTGAGAGGTGTAGCAGTGACTTTGCGACGCTCCTCCTCCTTCTTTTTCTCAGCCTCCTCCTTCTCCTTGGCATGGTGAAGGAGATCCTCTTTTGTCTTCCTCAGCAAATCCTCGTAAGAGTCATCCCTCTTACGAGACTTGAGCTCCACCGCAGTGATGGACTCGTAATAGCCTTCTTCAGTTCTGCGTTTGAACTTGCTCCTCAATTCCTCTGACTCCTCCGTGGCTTTCTCATGGACAATTCTCTGGGCTTTCTTCAGTGTGACTACCTCTTTCAGCTGAGTGTCCTCTGTAGGTTTCTCAGTCTTCACAACCTCAAATGACACTTTTCCAGGTTCAGTGACAGCCTCAGCAGGCTTAGTCTCAGGAGCACGGCGAAGATGAGTTCTGAAATCCTCTTTCTGTTGGATCTCCAGCTTCACAGTGTGCTCGGCTGTGCCCAGGTTGTTGTCTGCAACCACTTTGACCTCTCCAGAATCATAGGACTTGATGTCAACAATCTCCAAGTAATAAATACCATCATAACGAAGTCTGTATCTCTTGCTCTTGCGAATAAGTTGTCCATTGAGGTACCAGTTAACCTTGGG
>OMLB01062751.1:5216-17045 GCA_900302555.1 Myripristis jacobus | reverse complement strand
AAGCTAACATTTGCCTTTTTAGATGTGTTCTCACAAGTATTTAATACACGGGCACAAGCTGAAGGACTCAGCCATAGCCTACAGCAGGACAGCTTTCCCTCCTCTGTCCTGCTACAGCAAGGCCCCATCACTTCTCAGTCTGCATCTCCCTGCACCCTCCCCAAAAAAAATAAATAGTGGAAGAAAAAGCAAACTGCGCACTGTCAGCTCAATTGCTAATGGCACGTCACACTTGATTCTGGCATGCAGCCATACCCAACCAAACAACAACGGCAACATGTGTGCAAGGGAGGGGAAACAAAGCAATTTCAGAAGTCATTTGAGCCGAGTCAGTGATGGTCCAGTGACAATGTTTTGTGTTGTTAGGGAGAAAAAACTGTGAGGCGAATAAATGAGAGCGAGAGAATGAGAAGTGGGTGGCGACATGAGAAACACTGAGTTGATTTTGCTGCATGGGTGAGCCAGGTTTTGGCTCGCCGTGATGTCATACTGTGAGCCTGGCCTGCGAGAGAATTCATTATCAGTACTATTTATGTATGTATAATAATGATCTCTGCCAAACTTCTAACACTGTCTGGACATTAAAAGATACTGGATTTCTTTAAGGCTTTGCAGTACTCGGAGAGAATTCAAGATTAGGCGTAAAAGTATCAAAATCCAGTTGAGTTATGAAAATCGTTCCATGATGTTTTTCCATGTGGAAACGCAATGAATTAGTCATGTCGAAATAAAATAAAATAAAACAATCATAAGCGCCGACTCTAATGGCCAGGCAATTACGGTAAATCCCACATTCAGACAAACAGCCCCGGCACAAGCCATGAGTAATTAACATCAATTTTAAAGGCTGTGCATTTCATACAGTGTGCGGTCGGGGTTTGTTTACCTGCTCCTCGCTCTGTCATAGGCTGCTGGGAGAAGCAAGCAGGAAATTAGGATCATTTCAAAAACCCTGTTTTGTGCGCAGGAAATAAAGATCAATGAGACAAACAATTATCTCCTTTTGTTGTCATATGCCAATGCCCATGACTTGGCTGGGACCTGTGTATCGAACACACACGAGGCCCGAAGGGGCTGCAGCAGGCAAGCTAATTGCTAAACTAATGACTTTGCATAGTTTGTCATCCTTGGTCTCCCTGCCTCTTGTAGATGACTCTATCATCTGTTTGCTTAGCCATTAGGAAGGATTGCTGCATGTGTGTGTGTGTGTGTGTGTGTGTGTGTGTGTGTCAGCCTTCTTAGTTCCGGCTGTTCGGTGTTCCTCTTCATGCCCCCCATTACGACACTACATTCTCCTGGAGAGAAATATTGTCTCTTTATTTACCGTTGTTTAATCAAGATGGTGGACGGGTCGAGTTTAATTAACCCAAGTTGGCGATAAATGTAAATGCCAAATGTCTGCCAGTGCTACAGCATAAAGCTTTTACGAGGTAGAGCCCTTTTCTCTGAGGGTTATAAAGCACCAACTCCGTGCTGACCCGCTGAATCTGGAACGGCTGGGTGTCGGTAATGAAGATCGTTCAGAGACGGGAGAGCCAATGAAAATTTTAGGCACTCGTGGCATTGCTCAGTTTAATTCCATTTTTGAAATCTGATTACAGAGATCTAAAGTTATGAGACGACGCTGTCAGGTGTCCTCGTTTCACCGGATAATGTGATCCTGTGTAGCTCAGCGGGTACAGAACGGCACTAAAACTGCCAGGGTTAGTGGTCCAATTTTCTGTGTAGTTCAGTTGGTAGAGTAAGGTGCTAATAGTGTCAAGGTTAGGGCTTTTTTTCCCCACGGAGACTGTTCTCGCCAATCATAGTGGATCAAAGTGTCTCACCAAATGTCATATTGTATGTTAATGATGTCCCTCATGCATTTCCCATGGGTGCAGATATTTAAATTCAGATGTGGTTATGGTAGAGCGGTGCCTTTGTGCCAATATTCTCTACAGGAAGTGCTTTTTTGCACCTTTTAATCATAGACATGAATCAATATGCAATTATGACCACAATGACAAAAACACTTTTATTATGCCAAATGCTCAAATGCACCACACAGTCTTTTGGTTTAAACCCCAAGGATCCACAGTGTAGTAGAAAGGAATTTATTCAATATATTAGCAGGAGCTATTAATTCTGGTATTTTCTCCACCTCATTGAATTTAATTCATGTCGAGTTTCCCAATAATTTCTGGACTAATTATTGGCATCTTGCATCCCTTGGCCTCTAAAAACGGGGGGAAAAAAGGCTATAAAAAGGAAAATATGATGTGCTCGCTGGCTTTATTCTCTCGCTGTATCTCTGTTTCTCAGTTTCTGTCGCTCTGTCTGCATACAGGGGCATCAGTGACGAGTATTATTCCTGTGCTAGAACGCTTCTAATTATGGGAAATGGAATATGCCTAAACAGCTTGGCTCAATCGTGCTTGATGAGTGTTTTGCAGTTGTAGCTCACATTTCCACTTTCTGGCATCTGGGATCGCGGCGAGGTTGTGTGTGGCGGCGGGGAATGTGGTGCACGGTTGACTTGATAACTTCAGTGCACCGCGCCCCTGTATTGCTCCCATAACGCGTTCCTCCTGCATGCCTCGAGCTCTGGGGCTACAAAGACACATCAATGACGCATACGGTGCGTTACAGTGAATACAAACAAAATCATGTGTGTTTACAAGGGACCCAACTACACTGGTTACAAATCATATGTATACACTGGGCTCTATTTTAACAACCAACTCTATTTTAACTGGTCTGAGGAGCATTGTACAAGTGCATTGTGCGTTTTTGTTGGTCAGTCGCTTTGAACCGCCTATGCGCCTGACCACACTTCATTTTAAGACCAACACACCCATGGGCACTCAGATGGGCACAAGTTCCTCTTTATTATTCACACAATGTGGGCTCTGGATGGAAAAATGACAACTGTCTTGTAACCTCACAAAAACACTTCGGTCGTGCTTGATCTTGCTTTTCACGCGGCGTAAGGCAGGGCACATTATATGAGAGGTCAAACATACAGTAAGTTTGAGATAATTTTGCATCTGCAATGAATATTGGTAAACTCTCTGTTTCCTCTAGCAGATATTTTGACTTTCAAATGAATCCGAAGAAAACAGTTTTTATGAAAATGTGTCTGCTGAATAATTAAAGTACATTTATTTATATTTAGTAATTGATTTGGGCTCAGGGAAATTGACTCATGAAAATGTGGAAAAGCCACAGATGTTTGATGAAGCGGACATCTCTAACTTGTGTTCTGAAGAAACCTGAGTCTACAAAATATTAGGAAGGAGCTTCTGTTGAGCTCATGCAGACCGAGCAGCTGAATCCACATGGAGATTACAGCTGATTAGTGTAGACCAACACTCAGTCATTCAGTCATACATGAGAGAGGAGACGGAGAGGAGAAGACATTTGCAAAGCCCAATTTTTGAATATTTGGAAAGTTGTACTGTTTACCTCAGCATGTGTAATATGTAATATGGTGTGCAGAGAGATAATCAAAATGATGCACTGCAGCGCCAATGCTCGTCACAAACTACCCTGGGTACCTTCATATCGCATGACGATGCAGTCATCAACACATACACAAGTTCTTTTCTCTTCCCCTCACTCACTCACTCAGACACACACACACACACACACGTGCATGCAGTGGAGCAGCGTGAAAGGATTATGATGGATTGTGGAAAATTGCAGGTTCCTGCTGCTCTCATCATACGAGCCCTCACACACTCCTGACCCCCTGGGCAGAGCTCAGACCAGCTACTGCCCCGCGCTTGCACACAATGCCGGGCACGGCTGACCTCCACAGCCTGAGCCGCCGACACTCCCTGGGCGGGCAGCCACTTCCAGGGCACAACATATATTTGGATGTGCTCTTTTGCAAAAACGCCCACAACAACATCGCAGACGAGAAAACAGAAAAATAACAGATTGTATGCATATGTGTGAAGAGATTTGTAAACAAGAGCACACAGAGAGTTTTACTTTCTAGCTCAAGGTTATGCAAAGCAATAGTGTTTTTGTTTTTTTTTTGTTTTTTAATTGGACAATCCATTCATGTCAGATACGTCCATTTTTGTAATTGAATATGATTTTCTGTTTAGTTTCCATAATCTGAAGTGGTTTGAAAAACAAACACTTGAAACCTGCCACGAGGGGTTCAAGATGGTCAGAATGATCGGGATAATAAATTAGTACCTAGGTGTTGTCTGCTACATTCTGCAGTCAAGTGGCATTATGCTTTACCCATTATAGTAATGGCTCCCTCTAAAGCATGCTGGACATGGATATTTAAAAAATAACACATAAAACCGACACTCAGCGTTCTAAAAACTTTTTAACACTGTTTCTATAATGCATCACAAGTTCATTTATAATTTATATAATCATAAATTTCAGCAAGCATCACTTTATGCTTAAGTGCTGTTTACCTTTGTTTGTACATGGGTTGGTATTTACCTTCATTTGCTTTTCGCCATTTAACTCAAGAGTCCATTAAAGCTAATTTGTAATCTGGCTGAATGTCACAATAAAAGCAGATAAATAAAATCCCAGAATAAGAATAGCGGCGGCTGTGAGAACAGGTGAGAGTGTTTGGTTAAGCAATCTTGCTGTTTCATATTTTCTCGCTGCATCCTCTCAGCTGCCTCTCTAAAAGCGGCTTAACGACTCTCGGGGCCATTTTCACACCCACACTTGCTGCTGTACCTAAAATCAGTTTGGGGAGTTTCAGGCAGTTAACTTACCTGGGGCTATTACAGCTATTTTTACTCGCCAAGTGCTTGCCATTGCGAGACAGTCTCATCTCAAGTTTTATCTTCCTCATGCCTCTGCGGTGCTGCTATTTGATCAAGGCTTTGTCCATCAGACTTTATTGGTTTATACTGATGCGATGGAAATGAATGAGAAGCAGGCCTGTGAAAAGGTCAGGAGTCAAATGAAAAATATTAATATCTTTCTCTGTTTGCTAAAATGATATTGAGTGATATTTTGAATGTTTTTGAATAATTCATGAAGGACTGGTGCCACTCAATCGGATGATCCACTCAACCGCACATTCTCAAAATATTAAATCCCTCAAGCAAAACAACCAATCTAGAAACAAGAAACCATCATTATATCGATGTGATATAAGGGAGTATCAAGTGAAATATATGAAGCTGTGGCATTACGGAGTGATGCTTTTCAGGGCTCTTTTCTGTCACGAGCTGTCATGGCACATTGGGGGTGGGGGAGCTCCGTGCCCCGACAATATTCTGCACACCAATAACAAAATTGATCTGTCTGCATCCTGCGGCGCTTCAAGAGTAAATGCACACTTTATTCCCCGCTCCACTCAGTGAAATTAAACCAATAGTGCGGCGCAGGATTCCTGCACATCTCACATCTACTCTTTCGAAAGCTCTGATATGAGGCGACCTGCTGGCTACACGCTGCCTTCATAAATGTGGATGGGGAGAGTGAAAGGCAGGCAGTCACAACAGAAGGTGAATGTGTGTTAGTATAGAGATCTTTATTTATCACGGCGTGTCATTTGCCTCTCTCCATCGTCTGCTCCCTCTGACTCTATCGACGCCTCTGCTGCCATTGATGTCCCCTCACTCTTAAATGAGATAATCATCGTAAAGATCCTCCAAGACCTCCTGGACTTCTCTTTCCAAACACATAACTCGATCTGTGCCTCTATTTTCCAAATGAGACAAGACCGCTTCGACTGGCTCATGGGTCAGTCTCCGGGGGATCTGATTTTGCTGTAATTGAATTTGAGGGGTCAGATCAAACGCACAGCTCATTCTACCCAACAGCTACGATAACCTCTGGAGAAGGAGCGAGTGGAAAGCGGGGGCGATCTCCACTGGGAGCAGGACAGATTAAATCTACCAAGGTTTGGAGTCGGAGCCATTTACTGTACATGTTTAGGGTGTGTTTTGCTCTCACTGAGAGGTCCGATTCAATTGATAGCGTGCATAATGGAGATAAAATGCTAATCTTAACTTCACGTAGAACCTTCTGGCTAGATGCTTGGATCCTTTGTGGTGTCGCAAGGACAAGCTTGTCAAATCAATTTCGCTCCATTCAATAACGGAGATGCCACCTGGACCCATTACCAGCCATGCTTACGTGCTCATCTTATCCCTTTAAAGCTGAGCGTGTGATCTCACCGCTCGCTTGGTGACCATCGTCATAGAGACAGACTCAGGGGAGCACCAGGATATATATTGCTGTGGCGGCTTGGCCACCAGGCAGGCACAGTTTTCTTTATAACCCCATGCTCTTTATAAACCCACTGAATTTGATTTGGGTGTATTTTACATTGCCTATTAGCAATTCAAGTCAGCACTCTGCTACCGGTGTCCTTGTTTCAGGATGCATCACTGAGCAGCTCAATGTTTATCAAATGGATGAATCCTGTTGATGCTTCAAGAGTTTGTTTCAAGGTGTATGAGTATTAAGTTTAAAATTAAACATCCCCGCATTAGGAAAGAGAATGTTTACATCACTCTTTGTTGTTTTATGGATGCAGGCCTTTGATTATCAGGATGTACAAGTCTTTTTCTTTTGCCAATTAAATCGGTGGGAGCTGGAATTTATTCAATCGCTGCGGACTTAAAAAAAAAAGAAAAAAAGAAAAAAGAAATTCACATCTTAAGCGGGGACTCGCTCCTGAGCTCACAATTGAATAGACTTCAGTGGACACCCTTGTCTTGCGCCTCTCAAAAGCCTCCCCTCCCACATTAATGGACACGTGCGAGTTTAAAAGCATTTCAATCAATGAGACTGAGTCTTCTAATGGGGCCTCCTTTCAGGAAGGGGAGCTGGAATATACGTTTTCATTACAAGGACCAGATTGCGGTGTGTGTTCAGCGCACTCAGCCCTGTATTGAAATGAGAGGTGTGCGTGATTACCGGAGAGAGTAAAAAGCCTTTGAGAGATAGAGGATGGTGAAGATGGATTCTTATGGGCTTTTTTCTTTTATTATTCCTTCTTTTATCCAGCTTCTAATACTGATGGGAAGAACCAGTATGATAGAGGAGGATGAGGACGGTTTTTATCATGACACGCTTCTTAACAATGATGATGATGATGATGATGGCAATGACAACATTAATGATGATGGTCGTGATAATATGCTGGAAAGGATGCAGCTATGGCTCTACAGAAAGTTGCAGTTTGGTCGGTGTACACATAGGATTTTAGAGAAATTACACTGAGTGTACACTAAGCATGGTGCAAGCCCACAGTACATTGCATTGTGCAAATTATAGTCTCCAACCTGGTGTTTTGAATTCCACAAAAGGCAGCGTGATTCTGCGCAACAACACAAACTAAACACACAATGAACAGTTGATTTGTCATATTCCTTTCACATGTTTGAAGCATGCCTCCAGGTTTATGAGGCAGCATTGTGCTTGCCTCGCAGAAAAACCACACCGTGAAAGCACATGGGCCGATGAACATGCTACGTTCATCAACTTAACGCCCTATTCTCAGCGCTCGCAGAATACAAAGGCCGGATTTTAAACACTGCCTTTAGATTCAGCTGCGTTGCCGAGAAAATGAATCATCTCAAGCTAAAAGCATCACTCCACAGGGAGCGGAAACGTGGAAGTCAGCCATCAAATTCTTTCTTGAGAGTAGAACATGTGTGTTTTAATTGCTGGGGTTTAAGGTGTTGCGAGAGCGGAGTGTGAACATGGTATAAATAATTCTTGATAACCGTGAAATGTCTGAGAATTCTTGCTGTCACTTGTGTATCACTTATTGCAGACTATATGATCCTGTGGTGTGTGTCTATGTGTGTGTGTGTGTGTGTGTCCACATTCATAAGGGGATGGCTCTCCTTCCCTCTGTTATGTGTCCGTCTCTCCCTGTATATTTCCAGTTTGCGTCCACTGGAAATTGGCTGACAAAGTGATTTACAATATGTGTTTTAATGGCCGATACCTATTTTTTTTAGCTTTGTAATTTTGAAAATATCTCCATTAAGTATAATTATAAGGGGATGCATTTTCAATTTCCCAACTTCGAGCAAATATAATTAATCAAACTAATTTGTGACACATTTAATATACAGTACTTCATATTGCCTTTGGTAATGAATTGCACATGAGCAAAAAATTAATTACTCTTTGTTATTGTGGTGTGCACATGCAGAAATAATTTAATTAGTTCTTAGGAGTGGCCGCTTAGCTTTTTGTTTCACAATTCCACAGGTTTTCTGTATGTAGCATTCTTCATGTAATACAAATTTAGCAAAAACAAGGGACATTTTATTGATTTTTTTGTGGGAAAGAATGGTAGATTAATAATTTCTTGTGCGATTGAACAGAAGAAGTGCATCATCCTCCAAATGTAGAAACAGAATATATGCATATGTAATTTTGGTGCTATGGTGCTAATAGACTAATATGCAAATGATGCTGCAAAATGGTGCCAACACAGGGGTCTAACACATCAAACTTGGTGAAACACCTTAAAAACTGTCACCCCAATTTGCACAAAGAATTTCGAGATGTTGGTGAAATTTCAGCATCACTGAAGTATTAAATATTTTCCATTAAAATGTGCATTCCTGTTTAAAGTTACCTCGGTAACCAATACTTCTGTCCGCCTGCCCATCTGCCTGAATAACAGCTGAGTTTGGTCTCAATTGGAAAATTGCTTGGCAACACACAAGCCCTCGATATTGAATTTATACACAAATACAAATAGTCACTTCAAATGTCTAAGATTGCATAGCCCAGTTAAATAATACAGTGTCTCAAGTGTTATTGCTCTTATGTCCCAGATGAAATCCATTTTCTTCCCCCATGGTATTGAAGATGGTATAGAATATCAATATTTTCCTGTGTGTTGTATCAAAGTTAGAAATTCTGGTATCATGACAATCCCACTGGGAACATACAGTGCCTTGTTAACATAAGGTGGACCCTGTGTACGTGCATACCTCAACATCAGCCTGCAGTCACGGTGGCTGCCGCTAAGAAGAGTCAGTTCTTACGTAACTTCCCCGGGCAGCATTCGAGCAGCCATCAGGTGTCGGGTCTCCAAGGCCAAAAAAAGCCTCAGCTGAAGTGGGTAAACGCAATTAGAACTCACTTTTTCCTTCTGTGATTTTGATAATCTAACAACTCTGGCGTGCACCGTAAGTGTCGAGGAAAAGTCACCCCGGAACAGTCTGAAAGTTGAGGTTTTAAATTTGAAAAATTCAAAACAGCAATTGGTCGATGTCCTTTCTGGGACTTCACACCCACCAAGCTAGTTTGAGGCCACACTCATTATATCCAGTACATACAGTCAGGAACCACAGCTCCCACACAGTGTTTTTTTTTTTTTTTTCTAATTTCGTATGCAATGCATGCCATGTGCTTTCCCAGGGTACAGGTGTTATATCCATAATGAGTTTAATCTCCACAGTATGATATTCACTTGCACACATTAGCATACTTTACCTTAACAAATGTGATATATAGATATGCCAACTGGGAGGCCTGTCATCAGAGATCTAGATTAGTGCAGGATAGATAGATAAACAGATAGATAAATGCATCGATAGACAGATAAAACCACTGTCAGATAAAGAGAGCAAATTAATGCTGCTCACTTTGTGCTTTACATAGAGGACTAAAAGCCATTCCCCATTATTTTGATTTGCTGTAAAACATCTGAGGCGTGATTCCTTTAATGTGCCCACTTTGAAATGTCATTCCCTGAAAAACACCAATGAGAGCGGTTCACTCGCCTTTATTTATTTGCACATATAAAATTTGATTTCAAAAATATTTCGTGCCAGCGAGTTAAAAAAGCAAGGGACTTATAAAAATCATCTAATTTCAAAGGAAACCACGAAACAAACAAAATCAAGATGACAAACACAGGCGCCGCGCGTTCAATTGGTTCGTAATGTTTGCCAAATGACAGTGGAGTACAATCGGCTCCAGCACAAACTATATTGCTCTTGCTGTATGCTTTGATTCACTGCTACTTGTCTGGGAATTTGCCACCAGTCATCAAAGTTAGAACAAGGAACAAGGATGCTATTTCCTTCACGAAAGCAATGTTAAATTCACAAAAATGGATTATGGCACCAGGGAAAAGAAGATATCTGTTGGTGGGACGTTTCACGGAGTTCAAAATGGGATATTTATGAACATCAGAGAGACGTGTGACTTTGCATTTCATATTTAATGACACAACCTATGCAGTGAGCAATGATTTAACATCATGTGTAGTGATGGCATATGCACGCATAGTCTGCTGTCTTTTGTTTGCCTTGAACTGTCACTTTGCACCAGATTCCAGGCGGCGTTATGCGCTTTCACTACATCTGTCCATCTGCTTTTACCATGTGCAACACTGCCGCAACACCGAGACAAATTCCTGTACATTGTACTTGGGGACTGAAATTATTCTCAGATTGTTTCAGATGCAACCCTGTTTTTTTTGTGAGAATAGCATTTTGCATCTTCAGCCGATGGTAATTCAAAACAAGTCTTTTTCTTTTTCTTTTTTGCATATGTACACAAGCAAATCGAATGTGAACGAACCTCTTGAGTTCTCAAAAAATGCATTTTAAACTTCAAACTGAAAAAAATCAAGTGCTGCCGCAATACATTCACGAATAAAAAAAAAAAAAAAATAGACTGAATGCATTTCAGTGTGTTTACATTCGTGTTACTGTCAACCTCCACTGCAGGTGTCACGTTGCATCAGTGTCAGCGTTGCGTCAGTGTGACGACGCTGTACCCGGCCCGCGGAGTGTGTTATTTGGAATAAGTAGCAGAGGAGAAAAGCATCTGTGCCTTGTTCGCCAGGATGTATGGCTTTGGTGTTTACTTTGTGTGTGTGTGTCTTTCAGAATGTGCACAAATGCAGCCTGAAACAAACGGCGATGTGAAGCAAATGACAATGTGCTCACCAGCTGGAGCCAGACTCTCTTACAGTGGGTTACAGTGGCTGCTTTTTTGAGCATGTGTGTCACTGTGAAAAATGCATAGGCCTTTTTTTTTTAATTTATCATCATAGCCTAGATAGCCTTTTCATTCATCTCATCATTGCATCCCCCTGTTTCACAATGAATGACTGAAGTAGGAAATCCTGCGTAATCCTATAGAAATCTTATCCTATGGAAAAACAGAACAAGAGGGAGATCATCTTTAGGAAAAGCAAGGTGTGTGTGTGTGTGTTTGTGAGAGAGAGAGAGAGAGTAGTTGGAAGTTAAAGAAAGCAACTCTTGTACACAGCTAATAAAAATCCTATTAAGTCACTTAGTCTTACATTTTAGTATTAAAATATTGTTTTTCTGCAACAAAGGTGAAAAATCTGACAGTGGGATTAGATAATCCCACTTGTTTCTGAGGCTAATCAACTTGTTTACAGTAATTTTTTTTTTGAGTCAAGTGTCATTTTCTTGATCCCAGTGGTCCAATCTGCCTCATTCTGTCTCAACATATTCATATTTGTTCCCATAAAAAATATTGAAACAAGTAAAAGTGCACTGGAAATGAGTGGGATTGTATCTTGTATTTTTTTTTTTACACTCACTTTAAGAAAAAGTCATTTATTTTAAGACTGAAGATGAGACTAAATGACTCAGGATGTTTATATTTTGCAGTGTAAGGTTCCATTATGCCTCACCAGCTCACTAGCACCCCCTACTGATCTGCCACTGCAGCCTAGTGACTGGTCACTTTCACATCTCCTCGGGCCTGTGTATGGTATGCATGTATTGTGAGTGTGTGAGTGTGTGTGTGTGTGTGTGTGTGTGTGTGTGTGTGTGTGTGTGTGTGTGTGTGGGAGGGGGGTGTTGGCTTCGAGGACAAGGAGAGAGGAAAAGC
>OMLB01062750.1:0-23811 GCA_900302555.1 Myripristis jacobus | reverse complement strand
CCCCACCTCCCAAATTCACCATAATCTCAAATTCACAAAAAAAGGGAAATGAAAACAGTGCCTAACTCATTCTGAGTAGTCATGCCTGTAGTCACTGATTATCTGTAACTGATTAAAATCACCCTGGGTCTTGCCAAAGACTAACTGACGAGATATTACCACTGACAGGGGCTCTGTACCTGGTTGGCCTTCCCTTTTTCCTCTTCACCGGCTGCTGCTTGAGGTGGCATCTCACTCTGGTCCTCTTGAGCTTCCCACAGGAGAGACACGAGACACACAACAGGGATGAGACATTTACAACCACAACTTTTAAAAGAGTATAGTTCAACATTATCATTATGTGTTCAGATGGTGCTTTATGGAAATTTCCCAGACTGAGTGGCCACTTTATGCGATTTGAAGACCTGCAGTCCCATTATGGCATATTAGGGCACTGAGCAAACCAAGTGGTGCTTCAGTATATGAAACATCATAATGCTATACTTCACTCTCACTGGAGTGTAGTACAATCTTTAAAACTGAGCAAACATATAATGTCACCATGCAGAACAGTTAATTGTTCCTCATCATTATTGGGTATGAAATAACCTGGTAGTTTAAAGTGTAATGGTTTGATGATCTATCAGCAAAAGCAAAAAAAATTCAGTAGGACATTTCAGTAACTAATTTACATACTGTGAACTAAAATTGATATAAAACCACAGGTTGAAAAACCACTTCCTGTTGCTGAACATAGCTGCTATTGCGTGGTGCATTGTATGATACTGTCATATGATATTGTAATCTGAGGTGACAAAGTGAAGCTTTAAATCACCATTTATACAGGAAATATCAATTACAGATGCGTATGTGGGAAAAGGCATGAATGGGCAAGAAATAATATACCGAGAGTTAAATACATTTGTTTGTGCACAACCTGCCACCTCAGCCGCTCGTAGCCCAACACACACAGCGATATCATTCGTCTGCAAAACCAAATATGCTTCTCTTTTGAGATCACTTATTTCCTGTGCTGTGACTCAAGCCTTTAATTTTCTTTGAAAAACCTACAGCTTCTCCATTTCACACACTGAAGAACTATCTGTGGAATATTTTATGCATTGTCTTTTAAGTATATACCACCAGAGTGTGTGTTCTGTGTGTACTGAAAAATACATTTGCTTTGATAAGATTGTTACATCAAAACATTTCAGTAGACTACTTTAGACTTACATAATTGAGGCTAATAAATACTGTTTTTTTTCTACAAATGAGTCTACTGACCCAAAATAGATTTGTGCCATTACACCCATCATCTCAGCCAAGGGTCTATAAAGTGTTTACTGTTTAATTCTGAGTCAAGCTCAATATCAGACAACTTTGTACTGGACAGTCTGCTCTAACAAAAACAGAAAAGGTCAACACTATCTGACTCCAATCAAAATAAAATTCATTCTTACCCATTTCAAGAGGATGTCTTCTAGTCCCTCGCCCTACTGTGTTTTGTCACAGTAATTCATGCGCCACCCTATTCAACTCTTCACCACAAAACAGGAAGGTGTTTCCACAGGACAGTTTCATTGGGTGACAAATCACACCACAGCAAGTGGGTCTGGGAGATTGAGTTTTTTGACTTGTGTCTCACACTCAGTCTGCTCTCCATGTGTGTCCACGTGATTTGCAAAACATACAGGAGGGTTTAAATGCTCTGTTAGTGTACGGATTATGCCACTCCGACTCATTCTTAAGATATCCCATGCTCACAATCTATGGAATATGATGACCTGAAGATAGCCATGCAGTGTATTTCTACATTTCTGCATTTGCATACTTGTAAATATTGAGGAAACGGACTATTTTAGATGCATTATGTAGTATCATACATTAGATTTTGTTCTGAGCACAAAAGTAACCGCCGGGCTAAGACACTCACATGTGGTCAGTTGAGAGTCATCAGTTGTCTTAATACTACAGAAGAAAACACACGCAAACACAGGGAGAACATGCAAACTCCACACAAAGGACCAGGGCTGCGACTCAAACCCAAGCCCCCGCATATAAGCTTCTATCTAGTTTTCATGGGGACCTGTTCATGCATTTTCTAAATGTTTTGTTTAAAGATGTGTGTACTGTCACATTCCTGTAATAATTTTGAGAATGTGTGAATAAAACTAAACTTGAAACTTGAAACTTGAAAAACTTCTGGGCAAACCGCTGAGCATGAACAGCTAAAAGGCCATTTGTCCCTGTAAATACAACAGTATCCGCTTCGCTGTAAAAAAAAAAACTAGATTCAAATAGCTCAAAAATGTTTTGAGTCATGAAAGCTATTCACAAAGTGGACACAACTTCCCCAAAAAATGAAAGAAATGAAGCTTGAGGCTAGTCCTGCAGTCCCTGGGATTTAAGGAATTGCAATTTTGAAGGAAGGAGTCAACTGCATGTTTAAAAACAGAAGGGGAAGTGCCGGTTGACAGAAAGCTATTGGTTATTAATAAACACTGGGACAGATGGGGTCAGAGACCTCATAGGAGTTTTTGAAGGAACAATGTCAGTGGTGCAGGTGAGGGACAATACCAGGCGGTGCAGTTTCTGCTAGAGATGAAAGAGAAATGGGTTGAAAACATTTGAATACTTCAGAAATTTCCATATGACCCGTCATGGGGAGCGATCTGAAGCATGATGTGAAAAACCGTTTTGGTTAACAAAAAGAACATACTTTTAATATTCTTGAATCCACCACGTGCCCTGATTGGAGAAGAAGCCGATGGCACGTTGATGTGAACCTTCAGCTCATGATAAATCTTACGAGAGTAGTGGAGGAAGCCTCTCTCGCGTCTTTAACCATTTTCTGTAATCTATTTGCATTCCATTTCTGTTCAGCTATCCTGCATTCATTAAAATCACCCAGATTTGAGGTGTTATTTGATGAAGACACTGAAGAATGATTGTGCTGTTCTCAACGCTTTATCCACGTTTCCTCCACATGTTTTGATCTTTTAGAAAGGGGGATGCCCTATTCCTCCATCTGTTGCGGATAGGGTATGACATTTCAACCTGATTAACATTTAAATGTCAAAATAACCAACTATCTGTTGACTGTCCTTATCTCTGAGGGATTTTTTTTTGACAAATCCGAAACGACGCTTTTTAGCTTTATAAGAAATAATGCAAATTCTGATTATGTGACTGAACTTGATCAACAAGGCTTTTTGCAGAAATAACTGTATTGCTGTTATGCTGCTGATATTCAACACAGTGCCCATATGAACAGGGTGGACCCAGAGATTAATTGGTAACACAGATTTGTAATCTGTAGTTGTGTTACATCGTTGGCCTCCTGCAGCAAGTGCTCAGTTGAAAAAAACATAATGAGGTAGGAGAATTTAGGTGTTTGATTCCCTGTCTTATTTTGATGTACCATTGAGATGCACATTTGATACAGACACAGTTTTGTGACAGACTTTAGAGGAGACTTAATTTGTCTTATTTTCTCTCCACTGAGCCATCAAAATAAAAAGTGATGCCGGTTGAGAGCTCTCTGGTGTGTGATATCTCAACTCAGCAGCCTGAGTGAACAACAAATGGAGAGAAGATGAGCAAAAACATCGGTTATAAGTTTCAGAAAATCCCCAGCTATTCATTTCAGACTTTCACTGACATAGACATTTGAGGTTGAGATGAGGACAGCAGAATGTAAATGAGAAAGTGATAAAAACAACAAAAAAAAAGACTTGATTCCAATCAGAATTGCCTCCGTGTCTGAGTCACTGCTATTGGGAACAATCTGACAATCTCTTCGTGGCACTCAAGAGCAGTTTGATTACAGTCATGATGAGAAACTGTGCAGCTGAGCTGCAGCTCGAGGTCTTCCACATTAAATGGTTCTAAATGATTCCACTCCACTTTTAGGAATGAAAAGTGATTCACAGAAATAAAATTATGCAATCGCTTAAAGCAGAAATGTAAAAGCTTCATAGTAAAACTGTGATTTCTCTGTAAGAGTGGAGACATTCACAGGTGAAATGTACCTGTAATAAATAGAAAACTGGTTCCTCATGCAGATAAATATTGAATAGATTTAATAACTTACAATGCACAAGCTATTTTGCATTATAGTATATTTATTAACATTATTTACTGCAGATAAGACAAACACAGATAAGACAGACAACATTTTCCCATGACTTTAGAATAGTAATCAGCATACTATTATGGTAAGTGATACATGATTTGTGACAACTGTGTCTTTAAAACACAATGAAAGTGAAATTTTAGTAATATGTCATAGCACCTGTCTGACTTGAAAGCACATGGACTAACGTTAGCGGTGGAGTAACTGGAACCACACTCTTTGAGGTGACAGTAAATACCCAAAATAAAAAATTGAAAGGGAAACGGGTAAAATAGGCGAAATGAGAGTGGGAAGTTCACTTCACATACTCCTCTGACTTGTGTATTTATCTGCTACTTGACTGCCAGTTAGCCAGCATAGCAGAAAAGAAAAAAAGCTTACCACTCAAGCAAGGGGGGCAAACTGGCACTGCAAATCATTTTTAAGTCCTATCACTGCATTCACACTTGAAGTCATGAGGCCATTTTTTCCATCACCACTATAGACCTGATTAACATTTGAGGCAATGTGATGCAACAATCAAGACACCTTATTTCTAAGATATGAGGGGGAAGGCAGTGATCTTAGCAGTTTTCTGGGAATCCGGCTTTCCATTTGGATTAATTTGGTGAATTATTTAAATGACAGAATTTCGTTGGGTGCCTTGTGCCTCATTCAACTGAGCAGAGATCTAATCATGGAGGATGTGGGATAGGTACAATTTGATTTTTTCATGTGAAAATGAAACCTACGCAACAGAGTTGAAATCCCCAGTCGTTGCCTTCATGGCCTCATTCCAGGAAACTCATTGTAGAGCACATATTGATGAAGTTTGTGTATATGCTTGAGTTACAGTTAAACCTCTGAAAATCCCTATAGGTTTCAGGTCTTGTACTCAGCCTCTCTGAATTCTCATGCTTTTTAAAACATGTGCAGCCCATGCTATACTTAAAACTACTGAGAAAGACGTGACAACACAACCACTTTTGAATCCTTTTATTATGAAGAATGTCTGTGCATTACAATATATTCTGGAAAAACAAAAATGAATAATATAATGGATACATGCCCTTTTTTTTCATTCATAATCAGTTCACTTGCCTTCTGTCAACTGACCACAAAGGTTCAGAAAAGTGAGGGTTTTGGTCCAAGTTAAAAACTGTGAACTTGCACAAGTCTGCTGTCAAATTGCCCAAATGTTCGATTAAATGTAACTGAGCACTTTTCAGAGGCTATTATCCATTTTGTTACTTCATTATGGCACTGTGACATGATAATATGGGATCTGTTTGGGCTCTGATAAGCATTCACTCAAAATTCAACGGCAAAAGACCAGTGAGGTCGGATATAACAAAAAAAGACAAATGATACTGACTTCATGTTGCCATTTGTCCACATCAGGCCAACATAGTGGATGAGGAATGTTGACAAATGACCGTTTTCCTCTTTGCAACTAGTCCCTGAAAAGTTAAATATGTTGAAATAATTTGATACACGGGAGAGGAAGGGTTGTCAGGGCAACAAATGGAAACAACCGCTCTTGACTCACAATGAGAAAGTGACTGGTAACCGTTTTATGCATTCATCACTGTCAAGTCTACCACCCAGAGCACAGCAAACATAGCTATCAGTTGTTTTTAAATATTCATTTAATCCGCAACCAGCACTAAATCATGGTTTGAAATTCACGCAGGATTTCAGTTCAATCAAAAAAAAAACAAAACAAACAAGGAAGAAAAAGGATAAACAACAAGAAACGGAAAATTCAGTCCTCTTGGAAAGAAAGGCAAAACAAGGCAAAAGATTATACTGTAGCTGGTACCACCGTTTTTTGTTTTTTTTGTTTTGTTTTTTTCCTGAAATGTGCAGGAACATTTGCTACAAGTAAAAATAAAAAAATATACCTGAAATACAACTGATTTCACACTTTAAGGAATGTGAACTACAAGTGCTATTCAAGGCTCACAATGGAATTTAAGACTGAAACAAAGGCTGATTTTTTTTTTTACTGCATCACATTTAAAGGTAAAAGATACTCATTTGGGGGGAGTTTTGGCCAGTATGGGTCTTTGACAAATCCCTAAACTATGCCATCAATTGTTTACAAACATCAAACATAATGGAATTGCTTTTCAAATTGAGGATAGATTTTGAAATTCTTGCCCCATGATTACCATCCATTCATTGGTCCGCGATGTGGAGGATCACTTTCTCTGTCTAAATCTGAACAGTTCACATGGTGCAAGCTCTCACTTGCTGAGAGGCTGCATGTTGTTTTGCTGCAGAGGTCCTGTGGGGCTGCCGCGGGGCTGATCTGTTGAGTGTGCTGCACTGGCGCTTACATAAGCTCCACATAATTGGCTGGGAACATTCCAAAATGGCCGTCTGGCCCGTAGCCCCGCCACCAGCCCTCATCTATCATTTCAATCCCGGTGATGATTTCATCAGGGTCAAATGAGATCTCGGTGTCGTCAGCTAGAGGATAAAAAGAGCAGAGGCTCAGCAACATCACTACACGTAGGCTTTGATATTTATTGTAATATACATTACAATTCAGCTATTTAGCCAACATCCTTACAGTGAGTGAGATAACGTAAAATAAGGCCATCAACATTAAAAACAACTGACATCTTAAAACCAACCTAAAGCTGGCAATTTTTTTCTTACGGGAATTCCACTCTGAAACCCATTAACACAGTTAAAAACAGGGATTTCTGACTAACATCATGTTTTTGGTGCTGTTTTATTGTTTTAGAGAGGGTAATTCTCTTTTTCCATTGGAAAAATTTGCGAATTATGACGCACATAAGTCATCTTTCCAATATTGTGCCAAATGCGGGTGAGCTTAGGTGTGCTGAGGCCAGTTGTGTTTCCACTGGCTTTTAGTTATAGTGGTTGATATTGAAACCTGACAGCTAGTGCTTCTGTTTTGAAAAAATACACCTGTGCTAAGCATATCTCTCAGTGACATAACTGGATTCACTTTCTAGGTAGTAAGCTGCAGAATAAACATACATCAAACATAAAACTGGAAACTCCCCGGAAGTTCAGTGAATACAGACAATCCAAGCTTTCAGGCTGGTATTTTCTTTTTAATGCCTGGAACACTTCCACAGTGCATGCGGTTAGTTTTTTTGAGTAGTTCTCAAACACCTACCAGCCTGGTAGTCATACAGAGCTCTAGCACAGATGCCTCTGTCTGACGTCTCCTCAACAGTCACGTCATAGGCGTTATTTTCTTCCACCTGGGAGACAACAGCAAGAAATTATTTTTCACAACTATTTCTCTGATGGAGCAACACAATCTTTGGATTTCCTGCTCAGGGGTAAAGTCATGAAAGTAAAGATTTACCTGAGCTGGCTCTTCATAGCGATCATTCTGAGCCACCTCCTGGACATAGGAGTCGGCAGCCGGTGCCTCCTCTGAAAAGACAGAGAAACACAATCTAAATATCTGCTGTGCATCTCTACCAGCAGGTGGCAGAAGCAGCGGCTCATCCAGATTTTGCCTGGAAGGGACATGTGCAGACATGGTCATGATAAATAAAACAGGATTTTCATAGGAAGGACATAGTGGGGCAGATTTGTAACCCGATGAGCAGAGTTAGGAAGCTGGTGTGTATACACTATGTTAGCAAAGGGGTTGGTGTGTGTGAAATGGGCCCCACCTTTCCACTGCTCCTGGGGGGCAGCTTCCTGTTCATCATACTCACACCTGGACTGTCCATCATCCACATCAGGCTCTTTTCAACCACAACACAGGCACAAACAACACATGTACACATGGAAACACGTTCACAAGTTCACACAAGTTGAAAACAAACTTCTCAGACATTAGGACTTTCCCCACATGTTCCACGATGGAAAAAGAAAAAAGAAATAAAAAAGTTCATCTGGAAGTTTTCATGCACCAAATACATGAATGATGAACGATGGGCTTAATGAATATTAAGGATATGAGGATGATGTTAACACCAGAATGACAAAGAAATGAAGCATGGAGTCAGTGTTTTTTCAGTTATGTATCAGGCTCACCACCCAAATGATGTGTATGCTACGTGTGTGTATGCTGTGTGTGTGTGTGTGTGTGTGTGTATCTGTGTGTGTGTGTGTGTGTGTGTGTGTGTGTGTGTATGCGTAAGCTCAGACCTGTGGCACGAATAGGAGAAGCGGAGCCTGCTGGCACAGGAGAGGCTTGGCGCTGGGGTGAACTGGCCCGCTCAGACTCATATGCTGGCTTAGAGAGAAAAGGGCTTTGCAGCCTCCCTGAGAGGAGACACACATGGCACCCCCAAAAGCATGCGATGGACAAGAAAAGACAGAGAGAGAGCAAGACAGGTTGAGCAGAAGTGCGGAGACACCACGCAACACCATGAGGCTGGGAGACAAAGTGTTAAGTATGACTGTGAGACAGCTAGACACTCTGATGGAAAGTTTAAGCCCCTGAAAACAGGATGGCGTTGGGAGACAAGAAGCTCCCCAAGCGTGTTTCCACACGTCCGAAACATGCGGCTGACAGGTCGCACCCACTCAGATGTGGAAGTGAGGCGAGGAGAGCCTTTCAGCGTTGCAGGAGAAGCTGTAGTTTGGCGTGTAGGACATATGCAGTAACACAGAGAGGACACATTATGTGCAGCAGCGTTACCTGGCTGGGGGCTTGCAGGGGCAGCGGCAGGGGCCTCTGAGTCACTGGGAGTCATACCCCTCTCTCTCTGCTTGAACATCTCTCTGGGGTTCACAGCGCGCTGAGAGATGAGAGAGGCCGCTTCCTAAAATATTTTTAAAAATGGAGTGAGATGTACAATAAGTATATGAAAGGGACAGTTCAACCAAAACACCAAAAAAGGTTTTCCCACTTACCAATAATGCAATCTATCCATCGAGATAGTTTGTGTCTCCCTTCACCCCAACACAACTGAGCTGCATGGGTATTAGTTTTGTGGAGCTCTAACAGTCAAATATTTACGAAATTTACAAAAACTCAACAGCTCTTTCAATAGACGACGGCACGAATGCCCGGCGTAATCCACAACCCTCAGGAGCAAAACGTATCACTGCCAACGATTTCTTGCCAAAGAACAACAACAAACTGTCTATCTGAACGTGAGGATATTAGAGGCGAATGGATGGCTTGCCAGCGTTCTTTGTACCCATCCAAGCCAGTTACACTAAGGTGCCAAGACACAGCGTAGATCGTGGAAGGCTAGAAACTTAGAAAATGTGCCAAGTAGAGCACAGACTTCCATCAAGGAGGCAAATCCAGTATTTGCCTTCACCCAGTAGTGTGGTGCATCTCCATCCCATCACCTGGCTGGCTCTGACATGCACGGATTAATATCATGTACACTGGCCGTGTTACATATGCAGCAACTTGACAGATCTGAGATGGATAATGTGCTCACCTGGGCAGCCGTTCCCCTACATCCATTTTATTTTATATCATGAAAACCGTGGGGTTCAAACACATCTGAAATCTTTTGTTAAGGGCTTTGAAATGACAAAACTGTGGCCTGTATGTCATTTCAGTCAGTGCTACTGAAATAATACTTTTACAGCTGCATTCTAACATTGTAGTCTATGGCACTTCCGCGCCTAATCCCCCAAAACACATCTGTCAACCAAACACAGAGCAGAAGTGAATGAGGCCAACTGCAACACACTGACAGTCGTGTTTCTAGTTGTCCTTGTCTAGACAATTAGTGTGAAAATTCAATCAACTCTTTCTTGCTCAGGAACAAACCTTTCTTCAAAGTTTCATGTACATCTGTCCCGAACATTTTGACAGACAGACACAGCAATTACATAACCACTGCCACCTTCTTAGCAGAAGTGATCACATAGAAACTATCTGAATGAACAGAATACACTTGAAGTAAGTGGGAACCTACATTTTCTGTATTTTGAATGAACTGTTCCTTTAATAATATAGTTCTTAAATGCAGTGGCAAGCAGTTTGCTGTGAGAAAAGCAAGCAAAGGTTTTAACAGTTTATTCTATACAGCGGTCTGCGTTGTGGCTGTAGAGAGAAGTGAAGATCAAGCAATGACTATATAATGACTGGAAGGCTGATGCAATTAGTTAAGCTTTCAATGGATTTGATGAAAACACTCCTCTAAAGACAGGTGGGAAAAAAAAGATGGTAGTGAATCGAGAAAAGACCAATTTGCAGAAGAGGAACTCACATTGGCCTTTTCCACAGATTCACCTTGCTTGACCCCTCTTCTTTCAGCTGCTTCTTTCTCCTTCTCCTGGGCCTGCTGATGATGTTAATGCATGTGCTACTGACATCAGCTTCCTTCTAGACTAGGTTTTGCTATGAGTGAACACTACTGGAATCGCACTGACTAGTACAATAATTTAAAATCAAAGTGGATGATAAACAATAACATTAAGGTCAATTTCACACTAAATCATGCACTATTTATACAAACTTCTGGATCTGTTCATACGTGCCTCTGTCTGCAGCTGCTTCTGCCAGATAATTTTACAGTTGGAACTCGTTTAACCCAAGTCTTAACAGTTTCAGGCAGTGTGACAGTCCAGGCAATCACAAGACAACTCACCCATTGTTGTTTCTCCTGTTCTCTGCTCTCAGCTTCCTGTTGCTGCTGGTACCTCCTGTTAAACAAATGGCCATGTAAAAGACTGGGCACGTGTAATATGAACTTTACAATGGGCGCTATTGCAAGCTGGTCTCAGTGAATGTGCCAGGTACTCCTTCCTTTCAGCAGATACCTACTTTTGTTGGTCGATTTGAGAGGCCCTCTCCTTGTCCCTCTTGTCCCTAAGTGCTGCCTCCTTGGCCTCCCGGTCCTTCCTCTCTCTCTCCAGCTGCTGGCGCTCGTCATCCGCCTTGCGCCGCTCTTCCTGGCGCCGCTTCTCTTCATCTTTCTAAAAGCCAAAAAAAGCAATGGTTTGGCTTATAGCCTGCAATGTATTGTCTGTACCCCCTATCATACATTTCACAATGCTTACTGTGACCGTTGAGCTTAAAAACAGCTTTACAAAAAAATTACAAAGTGTGTAAAGTGCATTCTGCGTATATCTGCAACAGGTGTGGGGCTCTGCCAAAATTGCAAACAAAGGAAGACGTTACAATCATTTGTTTGTTGATTACTTATACTGTATGATTCTAATGTTTACTACTGTTGTGCAATTGTGGTGATGCATGAAAACTGCCTGCCCTGCCCCTACTAGATGATTTAAAGGGCTTTGTGTGGCTAATATGTGGCAAATGGTTTGATGGAGGTCTTGCAATACGTGTGAGTAAAGGATTCTTTAAAAATAAACAAATAAATCACAAACTTCAGAGGAGAACTGATTTCAGAGATCCTTTGGGTACTATTTTCTGACTCAGATGTGAAGTTGATGTCTTCATTAGGTAAAGGACTATATTCAGGGGAATACCTCTGCCTGTGCCCAGAAGTTGTCTTTATTGGTCTTTTTGATTTCTGACATCGCATTGGTCTTCTGGTACACTGAGCCCTGTGAGAGAGAAGAGCTAATTACCATTTGATCCACACAAAAATATAATTTACCAAAAGATGAGGAGACATGCAGACAATGCCATGGAGAGCCAACAGGTTTCTTCCACGCTCGTTTCAGACAATGTGACAAACAATGTGGTCTAGCACAGATGCAGCCAGGTGGCTTAATGTGCTGAGTTAACAGGCTGACTTGGCTTCTCTTGCAACAGCACCGCCCAACACAACACAACACAACGCACCAGCCCTGATGACTCCCACTAAGCCACTGCATTCTAGCTGAGTTATGTCACTCAAAACAACACACTATACACTGTAAAAATGCCTAAACTGACACAGGCTAATTAATGCATTCTCAACTTCCCATTTTCAAATGTTCATGTAAGTAAGCCAATGCTGGGACGGACATTGCACTAATGACAATAGGCTTAGTGGTGCAATAATTACACTTTGTACTTTCCCGAGCACAAAATGGCCATAATATTGATAGTGTTGTTGATCTCAGGCCTGTATTCTCTTTTGAAAGAAAAGCTCTCCACCTACTGGAATTTTCAGATACACCCAATCATTCCTTCAACCAGCCAATCATATTCAGCTGCTCACTGGAGGACGGTGCCATGAATGACTGACTGATATCACGAGACAATTCAGCCACAAAGCGTTGTTCTCAAGCCAAAAAAGGAAATGACAAGAGCAGTGTTCCTGTTAGAGCATTTTACCTCTTCACTAGATATTTTTGGGTCTATGCTCAAGCTGAACCATCAGTATTATGATATGGTAACATTAATATGTCAATCAGAGGCCACAAGAAACTGTGAGAAAGACCTCTTGTTGATGCAGCTTCTTCATTGGCTGTAGAGGTTGATTAAAGTCATAGATTATTTAATGCCCTTTTAAAGCAAAATTGACCTTTTGTAGTGTGTTGGGTTGTATAGTTGAATGGACATGATATGATTCCTGGTACCTTTTTTGTATAATGACAGTCATTTTTGAGAGTGCTATTTTAGTTCTATAAGGCATTTTCCTGAAGATGCTACTGGCCGGATCTACTTTCCAATTCAATTAGAAAAATAAGAAGAAAAGAGACGAAAAGGTCTCCTGCAGAGCAAAACTCTGACTTGCTTTCTTCGATGCAGGAAACGCAGGAAATTCAAATATGCTCAAGTCAAAAAAATCTTCCCACACATCAACAAAGCTCCAGGCCCACTAGATCAATATATGACTTCTTGACATGAGACATTTAGAGAGGAAACGAGAGGTTCAGTTTCAAAAAATGGGTTTGTTTTTCATACTGGCATAATCTGCTTTGTTCTTTTTGTTTACATGCTGAAAATATTATCCTGGGACTTGTTTTGCAGTGCTATGGAAGTGAATGGAGAGAGAAATACAGTATTCTGGATTACCACCCCAGGGGAGCACAGAGCAACTAATGAGGATATTTTGCCACCATGTGGACTCAAGGTGGTGAGTGTTGGGCTGATAGCTACCTCAAGTCCAGGTAACTATACAGCACTCTACCAAAGTTCAATTTTGCTTTAGACGTGAGGAAACCAAATTCAAACTCAGCTTTCATGGCTTTCAAACTAGAACATTTTCTTTAGAGATTAAACCACAGCTCTACTATGTGCTTGATCAGCTTTAGACTTGAGATTTAACAGCCAAGTTACGATGCAGCATAAAGGCCGAGCAGACTGGAGGGCACAAGACAGGAATGAGTGTCCACTATATGTGACACATACCACAGGAGCCTGAGGACCACTGTCTTGGAAACGGCTGGACTCTTTGTGGAAACTGTAGTTGGCTCCTGAGGCCTTGGCCACCTTTTGCATGATCACCTCAGGCTCCACATCCTCCTCTGCTCTGGCGTTTATTGTGACATGGGCTCCCTGGAACAACAGAAGTCTTACTCGGTTATGAAATCAAGGCTCCTCTAGTGCACAGATAATAAAACAAAGAAATATCTAGAGCTATTATCTTGGTTAAAACATGCACCACCTAGCCATTTGTTGACATGCACTGGTTTGCTGGCATGATATGACATGAATGACATTGACACAGCTCCAACAAAGCAGCTGTACTATTCCAACAATGTTTCCAGCATTCTCTGTGGTATTATTTTCTCTACTGTTCTCTAATGTGTGACTGTTATTGAGATCCAATTTCACATTCTAGTCTAGCCTCTCCCATTAACATAAACAGACTCTGTGGGATGAAAGCAATTCAAATACATTCTCAAACTACCATCTAAAATGAGAAAACCATTACCTTAAGAAAATTTGCCATGGAGCTGACATGATTTGCACATATTCCTTTCCTGGCGTCTTTCACTCCTTCTCCAGTCTGGAAAACAAAGAATTATTCATTACAGAAACTCAAGAATGGCATCGACAGAGAGGACAAGCATGTGTGCTGTTGTGCAGTGTAGCACTAACCCAGTTAATGAGGACATATTTGGGCAGACCAGAATTTGGATCCTGGACCCGACAGAAAGCGTACATCACTTTTCCACTGTTCAGCTCTTCAACCAACTCCTCCAATCCTCCATCTAAAACACAAACATTGTGGCCAAGTCAAATTGTTGGTTGTATAACTGTGGCCTTTTTTTCCGAACAAATAATGGGTTTAGAAAGCAGAGGCAAACAATCTGTTCATGCTGGCATTCCAGCATTGCTGCTGTATGCTGACTGTGTAGTTGTTGCACCCATTTGATTATATCACAGAGCAGTTTAAAGTCCTCCTTCAGTCTTTGATTGAACAAACCTCTTAAAAATACTACATATGTTTTTTTTTTTCCATGAAGAAACATCCCTTCCTGCCTTGAAACAGCTTAGATATAACTCTGCAACTTGCACTCATTAAGTTTGCATGCATCTATGAATATGCAAATATCCCTGCCAACCCCCTGCCTGCTCCCACACCGGATCATTACTTGTATCATATTTCAGTGAATCTCTTAGTTACACTAATATTGTTCATGTGAAGCAGCTATTTCAACAAGTAATCAGCAGGGCTGGTGCTAATGATATAGAGAGTGCCACCCCTTCAGTTGACACTCATTCAATAACAACTACTCACCCCCTTTCTCTGCCAAGCGGATGTCATTGCTGTTTCCCTCATAGGTGAACAAGGCCCTGTGAAGAACAACAGGTTAAGGATATCCAAATGCCAGGTAAAAGTAACAGACCACTGACTGTTCCAAAACAAGATAGTCAAAAGATATGGAAATATAGTTTTCTACATAATACATTTTCAGAAAGTACAAAAAATAGAGAGGGAGAGAAAGAGAGAGAGAGAGAGAGACCATGCACAATATGCAATTCTGTATTTTCTATTATAGAAATTTGGCATTTCTTGCATTTGGAGCAGTCAATCTCACTGATAGTAGTCCTAATAATTATGTCAAAGCGTACGCAGCACCTCTCCACATACGAGGGCGTTGTCACCAACACCATCTCTTAAAAGCAGAAAATGATTCAGTGAATATAAAAATAAATTAATAATTCAACAACTTCCTCCTCACTGTCTGCTCCCCAAGACAAAATTCACTTGCTAGTGAGAACACTACAGAAACAGGAAGTATGACTGCAGAAAAAAAAAACCCGAGGGCCTCTGTTCCACATATTGTAGAGAGATTAGAGTGACATTTATTAAGTGGAAAAACCCTGTACCTTAGTAATCACTGCACAATACGAAATGGATGAGACAGTGGTGGGTTATAATTTAATAGCATATACAAATTTAGTCAAAGAATAGGATATCACTGATCTAATAAGATCACTGATCTCATGGGGAAAAAAATCTGTTTTAGTATTGGCTCAGAATATCCAGATATGAGCATTGAGCACCATATGATGCAGGCACTCACCACAAATGTTGCCTTCATCACAAGGCAAAACATCAAGTCATGCTACTGTAACTAAAAGGGAACCTCCTTCCTCATTTCTGTACAGCGACTGTGTAATAACAGTGGACCTAATTGCATAAGAGCCCATTGTCAGGTTCAGTGACCCTTTGCTTTGCTGTGGTCCATCCTCTCCAAACAGGGTGACTGGTACGTGCTGACACTGAGCCCAGTCAATGCAAGATGGCATCTGTGCAAGATGGCATCAGCATCATTTCAGCCAAACGGCAACAAGTGCAAGTGAATTACACAGCCGCTGCTCAATGCCTAAAGCTGAATGAGGGTTGAGGAACAATCACAGACAAGTCATTTTCTGAATGAGTGTGAAGCCAGAAGAGACATTCATCCCCTTGGGCAATAGCTCCATGAGATTAATTAATTCAGGCCACCATTAAACACTGACATCAACAGGTTTCATCCCAACCTCACAGCAATCGCACAACATTATCAGGTACAAGGCAAGCTCCTACTTATCGCTTTCAAATCACCTCCACATAACGTTATAACTCCAGTTATCTTACCAGGAAGTAGACCAGTTAGTTACTTCAATGACACACAAGCTTGTTATTAACAATGAAAAAATGTGCAAAGTGAAGAGGCAAAGACTGTAACTTTGACGATTGCTATGAAAAGCCCTGTTGTTGGCGTTTATCAATACGTTAACATTAATTGGTGATCTTGTTAATGATTCAGCGTAAATAACATTAGCTACCCAGTTAGCTAAATAAGCTACCAGGCTCTAACTTATGTCTGTTAAAGGACTTATCTATGTGATGAAGCTCACCCTGAACTGTCCGAAGTTAACAATTGGTAATTTAGTCTCGGGTAGCTAAATGGCAGGCGGTAGGTTCAGCGTTGGTGGGTTAGGTCACATTACAGCAATGTTAGTGGTCGACTGACTGGCTCGCTGCTAGCCAACAATGTAGCTAACGTTATCTCGCTAAACAAACAGGGTTAGCGCAGTTGTGCAAATCCCAGTGTCTTACCAGTCGGTGTTGGATTTTTCATCTACCACTTCTTTATATGCAGCTGTCAAGGCAGGGCCGTTTTTGCTGAGGTTAACTGCCATCGTTATGCTTTAGTATAGCTAGCCAGCTAGCTATCCGGGATGCGCCCTTCCTATCAGGAGGAGTGGCAACGATGTTGACTTGGAGGTTGTCGGCTATGCAGGAAGCTGATTTGGCCACTGGCTGCATCACCGCCAGCCGGGACGTCCTGGCTCTCAAACAGCGTGGCAGTTCGGAAGGGCGGAGCTCGCTGTGTGTGTGTGCTTATTTTCAGGCTGGTTATGAAGCAGTGCAAAGCCAGTTTACGCTGAATTCCCAAGACTAAATAAACGGTTTTAGTACGCGGAGATATTAAGATATTAAGCTACCCATGTGCAGAGGTGACATGCTGCACCGAGATACCTTGCTGCTGCAGCTCACCTGCGTCAACGAATCAAACATACCCCTGGAAGTAAAGCCCACAGCTACATATAGTGTAAGTCAAAGGCATCTCCTCCACACAATTTCAGTGCTTAAGGCAGTGCTGCAATAGATGCATACACAGGCATGCAGAGTATATCCACATTTCTACCTTGTTATAATATAGCTGGAACATAAGGGATATAAAAGGGTTAAATAGGTTGCTGAATATACTCCTGTCAATGTTATTCACTATATTATAGTGGGAAAAAAAACACGAAATTTTTTTTTTCAGACAGTTGTAAAACAAAATGAGCTTTATTCATTTGTTTCGACAAAGTCAATGGTTATTTTGTGTATGCAAGGGGGGGCGGGGGTTGGTTCTTCATGGTGACAGATCTAGCACTTCAGTTTCCAAATTCAAGATGCATTACTGATGTTAGAAGGCTGGTCCTGCATTTCAGCCAGGCTCAATGGTTTCAACATTAGTGGTACTATGTAAGTAGTCTTTACCAACTTGCATGTCTACTGGTGAAATGAACCCATTAGGGGGGGAAACAGCCCTGATAGCAAATGTATATTTCATGACATGTTCTCTTTATCTATATACAAAATGAGGGTTAAGGCTAAGATTTTCGTTAGAGGTGTTAGGCAGATGAATTGTAACGAAATCCCTGATATCTGGCAAATGGCTGTGAGGAGGTTCTCCAGAGTGCAAAGCATGCTAAGCTGCCTATATAAACTCTACTGAGAGCACACTGGACAGAGGAAGTCATCTAGTTAGCATCACTCGCACCAGGCTGTCTGTCAAAGAGGAACATGACGGATAGAGGCTGCACTCAGTCGTACAATTGGAAGATACTCGGCTTTAAAATAAATAAATAAATAGCCAAACAAACAAACAAACAACAATTGAACAATGCAAGCTAAGGTTGGACTACTAGTATTACACACAAGCCATTTTCAATTATGGTCTGGCAGCCAAAGGATTCTCACTGCATTCAGAGAGGATATGTTGTCATATGTTGCCTTTCAATATATAATGTAGTTCAGGATGTAGAATTCAGAATAGGTTTGACAGGTTTCCCTACAGTTGTTAACGATGACGAAAAACTATATTTGGTGCCCAATCCATGGTGTTAATCCTACCATCAGATTCTTCAGTTTTTATATTTTACAGTGAACCTTTTGGGGCGAATCCAATATTTTATTACAAATCAAATTTTCTTCCCCTTTCGGACAAAATCCCTTTATACTGGCAGCATCACAAAAGTTTTAGGCTACTTTGATTTAAAAAAACAAAAAACAAAAAACAGGACATGTCCTACCAAGTTAATGTAGTAGCCATACTGGATTACTTTAAAATTGATTACATTTTGATACATCACAATCATGTTCATTCATGGTGACATGAAAAAAATAGCCTAAAACTAAAGCTTTCAAAGAAATGATATAAATTAAAGGTCACAAATATATCACCTATTAGGCAAACTGTCTTATTGTCAGTGTAAATTATTAATTATTAAAGTATTTTTTTGCAGAATCAATGGTGAATAATATATAAACACAAATCAAAGCTGATCGAAAGAGAACAAAGCTTCACATGATCTGAAATTTATAGCAGATGAACTTGCCTTGGCAAGTCATTACTGTAAAAACCATGGGGTACGTACAACAAAGATCCACAAATAAAAAGAAATCTTAACCTCAAGTAACTGAATGTGCACAACTTTAAAGGTCTGCAAAATGTCAAGTCTGCTGAAGTCCCCATCTTGAATATAAATGACACTAGCCACAATCAAAGGCTTTTTCATGTGAAGAAAAAAAACAGTAGCATGTACATGTTTATCAACAGCATAATTAAAAGCTGTTTTCAACATTCACATCCAAGTGTTGTTCAAAAACAAGAAAGGAAACTGTGGTAGTGACAAAAAGCTGGACAGAGTGAGAGAAGCTCCCTCTGAGAAAATGACAGTACTTCTGGGACAGCATATTGTTGTGCAACACAGGACATTGGGCCTATATGCATCAAGAACCTTAGCAGTGCTGATCTGACACTGATCAATTTGCCTCTTCAGGCATAGCATGGGTTATATTGTCATGTAAACTGACCAGTACACCTAGATCAGTACTATTTTTAGAAGTTTGATGATATGGGCCCTGGTCAATTTTCTCACCATGGGTCAATGCTGTTCCCTTTCAAAGGCTGATGATTTGGCTAGATACCTGAGTAACTGTATTGAGGAGGTGACACACAGCTCAGCTGCATGCCAACGAATAGCTATAGTTCATAGCTATACAACAATGAACATGTCATACAACAGTAGAATTTTGTGTGTTATGACACCAGCCATGGATGGACACTGAAAGATATCAAGGTGCAATGACAACATGGGTGAGAAAACTGGTTGGGGACATTCCCCATTGCTTTCTGCCTACAGAGCAACAAGGGGCAGCTAGCTGTTGCAGCAGCTATCCAGTATTTTCAGAATCAGTGAATACTGTTGCACTTCCAAATGCAGTGAGTGATAAAAACCAATCCTTCTTTACTTCTTTCACATTGTTTCGGGGTAGAGACAGTATGTGTTGACCAGTTTCTGGACCTGTTGCGAACAACAGATCAACTGCTGGTAATGGCCACGCACCATTTTGTGCTGAACAGGGAACATTCTGCCTCAATTGCACATCTACCGCTTAAAAACAATAACAACACAGAAAGGCCACTGAATACATGGAAATACAGTAACACAAGACATCCAGTGGGACACAGACAGTACCTTTGAAACGCAGGAGAAATGAATCTCCTAAATCAACCGGACATTTTGCTTTTGAGTAACACAATGATATGACTTATATCAACAGTGCTAATGATAAGAGTATGAAGAGTAACACTGATAGTAATAATCACAATAGCAGAAGTAACAGTTAAAAGTCTGAGTGTGGCGGTATGAACTGTGAAGAGGTTCCAGTATTCCATATGGGAGTGCTTTCAGGAGTCCGTCAGGTCCTGCTCAGCAGATCCATACAAGTCACGAAGGATAGCACATGGCAGCAGCTCAGCACATGGAAAGCCAGGTGGCACTGTACCTCATTGTATCGCTTCCTTCTCCAAAAGATGGGGTGTTGTGTACTTAATTTTCCTCGTTTGCTCATTTGCCTTGCGTGAAATATCAAACGTGTTTCTTTGCTTCTCTTTTTTTGTATTTTGATCTCACTGGCATTCTCACATTGCATACTTCTGTGTCCAATCTCTTGCTAGTCTGTTGTACCTGTAAAACAAATACAAAATTGACACTGACTCATAAAGTATGAACTCGGACACTTCAACTCTATAGATAATGAGTCAGTATAATAAGTGAGAAAGCATGCATGTTTGACACTCACTTTTCCCTGTCAGCTTTGTATGTATGGGCGATCTCTGGTACCAGTGGGTCATCCGGGTTTGGATCACAAAGAAGAGAGCAGATAGACAATAGAACTACAGAAGAAATATTGAGAGAGTAATTAGACAAGATGGCACTAACAGAATCACAGTGTGATCAATGTGAGAGAGAAAAAAATAGCTATGGCCCTCAAAGAGTTATACTTCTGGGAACCAAACACATTTTGTGAGATACAAATCTACTGCCCACAGGGAATCCAAAGTGTTTAAATACACCCACATATTCATTCAAGCACAAGAGCTTTCATCAACAACACCATGATATTCTATGCACACACTATTCAAAAGATATATTAACTAAATAACATTAATCCTACCAGTATAGCCGAGTGTCATTTGAAAATGTTTAAATATCATCAGAGCTCCAAAATATATTATAAAACAATCGTGTTTCCAAAAATGCTTATATTCAAACTCTACGTTCAACTCAAAAGAGAAAACTATTTTCTGTTCAATACTTTTTATGTGTCATTTGGTTACCTAAATACAGCAATGGTTTTAAAAAAATAAAAATGCCGTTAAACAAGTATAAACCCTGAGATCCCTGGAAACATTTTGAAAATGAATCAAAAAGTCAAATTAAATCAAAATACATTGTCCTAGTTAAATATATGCTAAGATCCCTTACCTTTTGATACTGTAAGTGCAGGTGACCACTGTGACCTCAATATATCCAGACAAATACTTCCATTGCTGTTGATGTTAGGGTGGTAAATTTTTGTTGTGAATGCAACCTGTGATAGAACATAAAAAAAACAACATTGTGTTTAACTGGTGAGGCCGATCACCTTCAGCAAATTAAAAAAAAAAGAGACTGATGGTAAGTTAATAACATGAATTAATGCCCCTTGCATACAGTCTGACTCACTTTTGGTGGCTTGAAGGGATAATCTGTGGGGAAGTGAATGGTGAGGAAAAACACTCCACCTTGATAGGGACTGTCACTCTGTCAAAGTAAAAATAAAAATGTTAAATCTGTAGAAGGCACATTTTGTTTATTATTATTTTAAGCATGCTTCAAAGTCAAGAGAAGAATCATATTCACTTACTGGACCCATTATTGTTGCTTGCCAATGAAACACTGAAGGAAAAAAAAACATGATAAATCCCATTTGGTCAGTGCATCTATTATAAGAGAATTACAATCCCTTTCTGTCTATGCATTTCTACTTGGAAGTAAATTCCTGATTCATGCACTAATGGAGATACATAAATCCACACAGGAGAAATATAGTCTTGAAACTTACACCTCCTGTATTCAGAGCAATGAGATCAATACTAAAACTTCAGAGCAATACTAAGACTGTTTATAATTTGCTGTGAATTACAACATTCATCTTCTATTTACTCACAGTCATCTCCAACTGGTCCGGCAGAACACTGTGCAGGTGGGTCCCTCTGCAGGTCTGTTAGTTCCTAAAGGCAATGCAATTGACACATAATGAAACAGTCATGACTTCACTGGCCAATCACATTACTGTAACAACCAGGCTCATTGCAATGCTAGATGGCAATTAGGTCACACTTCAAACGGTTTGAAAACATTTTTCCTCCCCATTTAACAGGCGTGGGCACAGGAAAATGTGTTAATAGCGGTGGCTTGCAGCTAAGACCAAAAAATATCAGTCATAATGAATGAGATCTAACTAAACAAACATGCAGCGGGAAAAAAACAACAACTTTTAGGCAAGACAGAGAAGGATTTTATTTTTGTTATGTTATGTCACCCACAAAACACAAGGCCATAAAAAAGAATGACAAAGTTTTGTCAATGTATTTCCAGTAGCAGCCATGTTTGCACCACAATCATGCCCAGTGGATTTTTTGCTTTGAGTTGTGATATTATGACTGCTGATTTCAAGCAGCAAACATTATGCTCTCCGATCGGGGTCATGTTACAAAGATCACCCACTTAATTACTACAAATTAAAAGCATACACATAACCACTGAAAGAGACAGATCCATGCCCTTTGCACATAATAAAGGCAAACAAAACCGTATTTGTATGCCAATAAGTCCAAAGATTACAGATATCCGCACAGAATTCAAACAGCAGGGCAAATTCTATCAATTGTACATATTAGTCATGACATTAGCAGCACAAACAGAAAAACAACAGCTGCTGAAAAATGAATCTGCCCCGTTATTTAACAACTCTTCATATGAAGCCTGCCTATTCTGTTATATAAATACACACCCTGGCCTGCTCCAGTGCCCCATTTGCCATCCCATATATGGCAACGCTGACATTGGGGTTCAATTTTGGCAACTTGCAAACAGCTGTCATGCAACGACGGAATACATCATCGGTCACACTCTTCATGGCCAAGCTCTTGAAGAAAGACAGCTGCCAAGATGAGGGTTTTTGCAGCGATTCTGCATGTCAGCCCATCAAAACCAAATACCGTACATAATATGTTAATTGCTGCTAAGTTAGCCTAGCGCAGCTCTCCGGGGTAACTTCTCTAGTAAGCCACCTTTAGGGTACGGCAACGACTGGCAGCTAAGTGGGTGTAACTAAGCGAAAGTTAAGACAAACCAAACGATAAAAAACAACCATAAAAGCTGCCAGAAAGATCGCCATACTGCCATACTAACGCTATCCATTGTAGCAATGCACCAACAGGCCACCAGTGGTTAGCTCGTCTTTTGTCTGTCAATTATTTGAAGAGGGGCGCAGAAAACAGGCAAGTGAGGCGAAGTCGAGCTAACGTTACACAAAATGTCCCACACTATCCTCACGGAGGACCACGCATTCATAACAAAAAGGGTTTTTACGAGTAGATTTCGCTCACACATCAAAGCAAACACACAAACAGCATCACCAACACTCACCTTTTGAATTCTTTTCAACGCCATTGCTTAAATGGCTATGCTAGCTAGCCTGGCAACTAACGCTTAGCACTTGACACATATAATTTGGCTTCTCTTGCCGGTGCTTTCAGTTCACGCGATGCAAGCCGGGTTTAACATGTAACAGGCCCCGGGGATTTTGTCTGGTACCGAGTTCAACCTCAATACCAAATTGTTAAATGCTAAATCTTTGTCTTACTTTGGCTCACAAGCAACCTAGATATTTCACTCCCTCTCTCCTCATCTCTACTCTTCTTGGTGCCTGGTAGGCTCGGTAATATCGCGAGATGAGGAGTAAAACGCGAGAGACGATGAGCGCCTCCATGTTTGTAGTCCAAAAGGATGAGTTTAAAATTTGAGGCCGCACACAAGCACCGTAAATCCCTCATCAGTCCCGATATTACAAGTTCAGCACAGTTTTTAGAGTCACATACCTCCAGGTTTTATTCTAATGAGATTGTGTAAGTGCACTTGTGGGTCACAGGAAAATCTTGCTATGTGTAGATTTTGGAAAGTTGATTGCCACGTGAAATTATGATTTGCTTCCCATTATAAGAATCTTTTTTCGTATAATAACACAAAAGGTTCTCGGCAATAAAGTACTTGTATGTAATGTGGCTTGCCAGGCCAC
>OMLB01062749.1:45448-55503 GCA_900302555.1 Myripristis jacobus | reverse complement strand
GAAACTTATGGTGTATGTATGTGTGTGTGTATGTGTGTGTGTGTGTGTGTGTGTGTGTATTTTAATTAATACTTACTATTAAAAGTGCCTCCAGCTGGCTGAGGTAGATCTCCTCACTGGCCAGGATTCCTGACAGAACCCACTTCCTCATCTCCAGCCCCTTCTCCTGATCGAGCTCCACCTGGAAGAAAAATTGAATGTGAGGGAGTGTTAAGGCGGTTGTAAGACATGAGGCTAAGACATTCCCTAAAAGACTTACACCAAGCTCATCTTGATAGATTTTAACTTTAAACATGTTTGATCTACACTAACCCACCTAGGGTGTTGGGTGAGAGGTCTGTGAACCACTAGATATTGTTCTTGTGGGATTAGGACAGAGCAGATTTGATTAAACTCAGTGGGAGTCTCAGATGCCAAGACCCAAAGGGTCATAGCAACTTAAGGGAGACGAGCATGTTCCTCGACCGGGACTTGTTATTTCAAACAGGTCAAAGTCATCAGTCATCCTGGTGCATAATCTCTGGTCAGTATGAAGACCACTGGAGCGTTATACTGGAGCCATTATATTGACTGAATGGTGAAGGAGCTCTATGCAGAGTCCTCCCCCTATGATTTAGCCTTTGAAGATGACCAAGTGCAGAGGACAAGAATACCACAGACGGGACGGTGAACAAAGTAGAGGGGGAGGGGAACTGGATTTCTCTTTAACCTTTGTTTGACCAGAAAATGTTTGCTGAGCCCGCATAGTCTTTTTCAGCAGCGCCCCGCTTCATAGCTACAAGCACTTCCAACGGGAAGCTGCCATGTGCACTCACTCACTGCTAGACAATGTTCACTGGTAAAGTGTCATGCTCAAAAGCATTTCTTCCCTGAAGTTTTTAAGGAGCTGAGAGAGTTAAGTATCCACTTTCCCTGTTCAGATTTGCTCAGCTACAAAAGGAATTTAACTGCGCTTCCCCTCACAACATCATTGTTGCAACAGGAAGTGTGGTTTTCGGGGAAATGTGATAATTTATTTTGAAGAACACTAGCGGTAACACAGGCGTGAGACAGGGGCTACCACTAACCTCAGCTGTGTTCTCATTTGTTTACTTTTATTATAGCAAGGGATCAGAAATGGTTTGACATTGATTAATGTTTCAGAGTGTTGCACATAACCGTTAAACCTCTGCCCTCAGATTTATAAGATGAGGCAAGAGTGATGGGACTGAGCGATTTCTCTTATCATCAAAACAGATTACTGACAGAAGTAGTTACTCTTTTCAATGTGGTGACTGAAAAAGGTGGTATCATGACCTGCGAGACAGTTTATGTGTCAGACAGGGGTTGGGGTTGACCCAGTAACATTACCGACAGAGAGGACTCCAGGGAGCCGGAGGACTGAGTGTCTCGGCTGTTGCGGCTCTTGGAGCGCAGGCGTGGCGAGGAGGAGGGAGAGCCGGCGAAGTGGGGGTCGTGGTGGGGCTGGTGGTCCTCTGAATGCTCCAGGTCATAGCCATAGGAAGGAGGGGTCTCACTGTACGGAGCCTCTGTGAGCAACAATCAAACAGCGGACACTGATCAGACACCAAGACATGAGGTCATATAGTAAACACAGGAAAGAGTCATGGGAAATGCAGCTGACTTCTTAGTATTTTTTTGGGGATAGAAAATATTAAGGAAAAACTGATATAACAAGATATTATCGTCACTCCATTGTAGTGTAAGATGAGTTATATTGGCAGGTGCACTGGAATAGTTTCATTCTAAAATGGAGCATATCCATTTAGGGGAAAAAAAAAAATCCCATCCTGAACTCCATCAGGTAATATGTGAAAAACACAGTTGATTCTGTCCTCAAAAAACAAACTGTGAGCTAAGATGACTCATAACTTCAGTGCTAACCCATAATGTGCTTAACTTTTGTGTCACCAGTCAGTGAAAGAGTGGGAGAGTGAGTGTCAGTTTTGTTTTTTGTTTTTTTGTTTTTTTAAATGGTGGACGTCTCAATTTGGAATAAAACTCTCTATTTGCAGCCTTAACAGAGAGGCATACATGAGAAATGAAAAGGAAATATGCAGCTTTATTTATAATCAGTTCATTCTGTAAAGCGAAACATCACGTTCATGCATGTCACACAAACACAAAAACACGGGCTTTCTGTTTCATTTTCTAACACTTTATAACGCACAGAACGCGAAAAACCATGACTTAGTGATGTGTGTATTTGTATCAAATCCGCTTTAACCTTCATAAACCTGTGGCCTATCCAAATCTACCACAGAGGTTGTGCCTGCTGCAGAGGGATTGGCCCACACCAGTGGATAAGCCAGGGTAACTGCCGGGGTAACACACGTGCTCTGCTCATGACATCCTTTAATGCATCTCCATCAGCTGCCAGGATGATGCTTTTTCAGCATCACAGTGAAACTGACTACAGCAGCCTGTTACACTGAGTGTGTCATAGAAGCCATACAATTTTTTACTAGAATTAGTAGTACTACTAGTAGTTAAGATGTTAGATGTTAATCATTTTTAACTTTAGTTATTCCAGCAATGTAATTCAACATTCATTTAATAAGTGTACATGGACACAGGGACAATATTTAAAACTATAATGAGGATTAATAATTTATCTAAAAATGTGTTCCTGTTTTGAACCACACTGTAGTACACATTCTGCCCATCCTCTTCTCCAAGAGAAAGCAGTGGACCTCCTTGTGGATTTCCACATTAGACACGAGGACAGAAGAGGCGTTTGTGTTCAGCTTACATGTTTGCTTTCTTAATCATCCACATGGTAGATCTTCGTTATTCATCTACATGGTATCCAGAAAGTTTGAAACCGCTAGTTAAATAAGAATCAAAACGGCCTGTCACAAGCCTCCATTTGGAAAGCAGAAACCCTGGCGCCTGAGACCACGCAGTCACCCTGACAACGAGCAGCTATGTGCGGAGGAAAACAAGTGCAACAAGAAAAAAAAAAAAATACATACACTATTACTCATCCAAATGACTCCAGACTCTCGGACACCCTGTAGATGCGGACCAACAAGCTCTCTGTCTTGTAATTACTGTCAGCCACCCCTGACTCATCGTCGGTTATCATTATTATTATCATGATTATCACTTTAAAGTATGTGGGAGCCGACAGATGGAGCAGCAATTTCAAACAGCAGCAATAAAAAAAAAAAGGGCAAAGCTGTTTGTCTACTGTGGAGTTTGGTATGTTAAAAAGAGGCAACAGAACTGGTTCACCTCTGCTTGAAAACAGGAAAGAGAGGATTCCGGAAGCTGGGGGGGGAGATACAGCCGAGTCCCCCTGGAGAGGCCTGGCTGACACTCAGGCTTGACAGGATGACATCCACAGAGGCAGTGACAAAGGACTCAAACAAACACACTGGGCCCAGCAGAGCGCGAGAGCGAGAGATACAGAGAGAGAAATAAAGAAAGAGAGAGAGAGAGCCGTATCGACTGCTTGCGGAAGAGGCCAGCGCAGGCCAAGGCAGCCAAACAGCACAGGGGAAGTCCATGTGAAAGGCCACTCTGTGTTCCTGTGAGATTATACATCAGCCGTGGCACTGGATGAATAACACATCCTCTCTCCGACAGCAGCCCGGGACCCACAAACTATCTCCTTCCAGTACGAAAAGTTGGCGTCAGGGCTTTCGTAATACGCTAAACACAAGAATGAGAGAGGAGGATCTGAAACGTGTTTGGCCGTCATAAATACCAGGCCAGTTGTGGCTTTTTTTAAAAAGGTGCTTGGCTTTTAAAATACAGGGCGCTTATTTAAGCACGGCTGTGTGAGAAAGCGCTGGATATCACAATAGTTCCTCAGTAAGCGTGGTCGCTCTACTGATCACAAGGACTGCTACTGAGGAAGTGTCGAGGCAGGTCTGTCCGGAAAATTCAGCAATTCATCAGCTCCGTAGAGGAAACAGGCTTTCAGCACAAGGCCATCTTTTCACAAACACCTCCCACTACCCAACACACACAACTCCTTCACAGTCATGACCATCATATTATATTCCAGTTAACTTTGAGATGCTGTTTGAAATAAAAATCTTGTTACCAAGCCCGAATGATTTTATTGAGCTGTATAAACTCAGACATACGTGGAAAGAGTTTTTTTTACAATGCTCATATGCCATCGTAACTCATTAATACAAGCCTGGTTTACTTTCCGTATTTTTTTTTTTAATTCACTGCTTTTTCTACTTGCTTTGATGTAATGATTCTTTTTCCATTACTTTATTTGCTTTTGCCGCTGTCCTTTTGTTTTCTTCTTAAACCTTGTTTCTGTGTCTTTTGTTTGTCTCGACTGTGAATTACTTTTGTAAAACTTATTATTTTAAGTGCTAAAGACATACAGCTATAATGCATACCCTATGTAAACTGTTTTTTGTTTTTTTTACAACCTCATAATACATGTAAATTATAGCAGTCATATCCTGTCAGTCCTTGAATAACTCAGTTATTTGGTCAATTTGAGAGTGGAAATAAAGCTGAAGAACAGCTGGCAGGCGATCGGCACTGGGAGCTACAGATCTGAGATCACATATCAGCTTTAACAATGAAGCGAAAGTCAGTGGAACTGGTACAGAGGTAAGATTATTTTCTTGTTCACACTCTGCAGGAATTCAGTAACTGAGAATCTGTTAACGTTAAAACATCACACAGCTGTGTGGTGTTACAGAAATCCTGGCAGTCCCAATGCTTTCCCTGCCCCATACCTGGCTAGCTACAGTTTAAACTGGTCTGAACTGTGCAACAGAGCTGTAATAAATACACTGTAATGACATTACATAAGATTGCTTAGCTCAACAGCTGTGATTGTGAGCTGTATAGCGCCGAGGATCAGAAAGGACCTGATTTGGCTGTTGACTGTTTCTGAACTCTGTAATTCTGTGTTTTTCAAGAATTAACTTGACTGCATTCCAGTGATCTTCAAGCGTATGGATTTCTCCACTCTACAATCATCAGAAAACGACTTTTTTTGCTGGAATCACTCTTGAATGCGCGATTTAGAAGTTCTCAGGGGAGTGTTTTTGCTTTTCCACACTACCCACAAACATCACACTGAACATAGCCACTAAAAATAGAACCCAAGGATATATAAGGACTTGACCAAACAACTGGTTCCTTGCTCTGCAGTCCCTCCAAGCACAATAATCCATCATCATGAAACCCTGTTCCTTCCTGCAGCATGTCAACAGCAGGCATGTTCACAGGACTGTCGCTGCAGTTTAATACAGGAGCATGTAGGATGTTCTATTGATGACAAAGCAAAGACACATGGGAACCCATAATCCTAATCCATAGAGATGAACACAGCACGATAAACAGGCACAGAGGGACTGACAGATGTGCAGAACTTCATATTATCCGAGATTCACTACTACAACAAAATTCATGTGGCTTTCTTTACAGAGCTCACACAGGACGGCTTACTTAAAAAATTCCGCAGGACACTAGCGAGGAAGCTTTTTCTTAGGACCTCTCTGCAGATGCTTCTGTCCTTGGGTTAAAACAAGCGGCTCCATTGTGTTGTTTGTTTTCTAAATTGCCATCACCACACAATGCGTCCATCAAACCACTGTCTTTCACTTTGCAACATTTAGCTAGAAGACATTTTTAGATGGGGAAGGATGAGCTCACTGTTGGTGATGGAAATAACTAAAAGGAGGAAGTGGTCCAGACAGCAATCAGAGTGACAGCATGTGGATACCGCTCAGCCCATAGACATACCAACTGCACTTCATTTAATGTACCAAGCACATTTCTATTGGGAGGAACTTAAATTAAATAGCCCAAAAATAAGCACAAGAAAAAAATAAGTATTGATCCAGCGCAGTTCCAGAAAAAGGCTGGAATTGGGTTTTTGCCATCCATAATTTACCATTTTAGCACTGGGGAAAAGGTACAACACCCCACAGTCCAGCACCCTGACGAATCAATGTGTTTAAATTGGCCAGGGTGGCCAGGCTGTAGCTTGTAATGCCTCACCAAAGAGGGAGAACCAAAGCCCAGTTATTGCTCCCCTCTGTGACCTTACTGAGCATACACAGACATCGTTCACTTGATGGGGATAATTTAGATCACAAGGCCCCAAGATAAACACCAAATAGCAAATGTGTTGATCGACCCAGTACAGAAATGGCCGGAATTGGGATTTTAGCATACATAATTTACTACAGCACCACTGAGAAAAGACGCAGTGAAGGACAGCCTTTCTGTCGCCTCTCTAATGGGTGTATGGATCTGGAGAGAAGTTGCACCTTTGGAAAAAGCAGCAGAAGATGCCAATGTGAGATGTTGTTAAAAGGTTAGCGCCACTTTATGGCTCCGGTAAATGGATTCTCCTTCTGACTGCGTGGTCACTGGGGAGACAGCGGTCACAGGCGAACAGAATAGAGGGGGAACTGGCTGAGGGGTGATGGCTGTCAGGCTCCGGATGATAGCCCTGGCCTGTGGCCCTCATACTTCTCCACACTTCATAAGAAGCAAGTGGAAAAAATGTTGATAGAGTTATCTTCAATCCACTTCACATGGTGACATTTAGGTCCTCAGACTACAAAGAGTCACACCACTGCTGCAGAGGAGTGTGCATGGTGTATGGTGGAAAACGTAGGGTTGATCTATCAGTGAAGCGGCACTCACTTCCTGTCAGCAGCACGTTCTGGTTCTCTTTGACTGAGATTGAGTCATCGAGTTAAAAAGTAACAGCCTCCCTACCTGTGGCATCTGTAATGGGGACCCAAGATGAAGAGCCTGTTGTGTGTTTTGGCAAATCATCAGATTGTTAGCCAACCAAAAATCATCACATCCTGGGCCATCTTAAGTGTCTGCTAGAGTGGGAGGTACTTTAAAACCACAGGGCCGGTCGAGGCAGCGAGGCCCACCAGCGCTCTGCTCTGATCTGTTGTGGGAAAGCCTAAAATTAGTGCCAGTCATTGAGCAGTGTAGGTCAGAACTGGGCCGCCCAACCCAGCACACCTACTAATCAGCGCATTTAAATAGCTCAGGGTGGTCAGGCTACTGCTTGTAATGCCCTGCATAAGAGAGAGAATGAAAGCCCAATAATTGCTCCAGTCTGTGACCTTATTGAACATAAACATAGACAAATGAGAATAGGCACGCAGAGGCTATACACAGATTAACTTTAGTGAGGGTGGGGAAAAACAGCATGTTTAATATGGCATAGTGCCTATTTAGTCTTATTTGGCCATTGGAAATGAATTATTCACATCTCAACAAAAAATGGAAAAAATAAATGATATCTGAATCTGCATTTTACAAATGTTTTATACTCTGCACAGAATGTTGTAAACCAGTGTTTCAGAAAAGGTGCATTCTCAATAGTTACACAATAGCAAATGACAGCCACAATGGGGAAAGTATTTATAAGCAGTGACAATAAAGTCACATTGACCCTCAGGTATGATCAATTATTAATTTGCGTCTCAGAGTGGCATTAAATATTTGTGAAAGTTTCACTGACTTCACCTGATGATGTGCTTTGCTCTGATTGGCCAAGTCATTATCTGCCTAGCAACACAGGTTTTATGACACAAGTTTGCACTAAACAGATTTGCTAAATCTAATAGCACAGAACTCATCAATCAGGCCATCGCTGATTTAGGAATCATTTGATTTGTGTGGCTGAATTGGTTTTACTTCAGTTTCATCAGTCAGGCTACATGGATAAATAGCTGCTACCTTTGAGGAAATTCAGCAATTTGGCACCGCTGCTCTTGCTTGTTTCAAAAGCTTTTAACTGTCTAATTCAGTCACATTGAGCAGGCTCGCTGTGCAGACTGAACATTCATCTAAAACAAACTCTGCTGACCAATGACACATCGAGCTCCATGGGTCAGGCTGTTGTTAAGGGAGGTGAACTCATACGGCACTTTACATTTCATTAGCTGTTTCCCCCCACACCCCACAAGCAGCTGAGACATTCCATAAACACTTGGCCTGCCAGCCAGCAGCACAGAGAGCCCTTTGAGTGGGACCAGGGAGGGGAGCTGGGACTACAGGGCCAGAGGGCTGAGGCAGAGCACGAGGGAGGATTACTGAGCCCAGGGAGGCCTGTAGGGGATGTCTGCTGCCTCACAAACATGTCAAAAATGTCCTCAGTTAAGGCCTATCTATGGGAACATGTAACTAAGTATGTGTTAAGAGTTATACTGGTGTGAAGTTCAAGGCTTGACGGTCTTGAATATTTTTGTAAACAAGCAGAGAGGGTCAGAACAACAGGGCTATTCATCCCCTACACCGTGAGAGCAGCTGGTGAGGCCTGGCCTGGTGTACTGATGGCCTGCCAGCTCTTGACCACTTTACCCAGTACACCACACACAAGGACAGGTGTTGTACTTACACGCACAGGCACGCACACACACGCACACACATGTACACGCACGTACACATACGTACACACACACACACACACACACACACACACAGAGGCCTGTGTTGCCCTCAAGAGCTGCCAGCACTTCCTCTCGTAGGCCTAGGTCTACATTTATTCTAGGAAAGGGAGAGGCTGAATTCTTCAGCTTCCATAACCACTAACCTCAGATGTTGATATCAAGGTACAATGATAGGTCTGTCTGGCCTTCCTTAAGGGACCTAAAATATTCATGAGTCTGCAATTAGCTAGGAGTGTAGACCAGCACCTTTCTAACTCCTGCTGAGACAGCAAGTAGTGCCAAGGCCTGGACCGAAGCCAGACATTCAGACAGACTTCATCACCTTTCAGACAGACACTTTCTATTAGTGTCAAAGCCATAGGTCAAAGCCATCTGAGACAGACCCGTCCATCTACTTTCACAAACCGTGCTAAGCAACCCACAGGCTGGCCAGCACCTGCTAAGCTAAAATGCATCGAAACAGACAAAGTTCCTGCTTTTGCACAAGGATTATGATTAAACTAATGGGAGATTTATTATTCCTCTGTCAGCCGACCTACTCACCCATGCCCCCATCCACTCACTGTAATACATTAAGCACGAGACAGTCTACACACCCAGACTCTCCTTCAGCCATAGCAAAAGGATGGCCACAGGCATGTCAGTGTCAAAATGATAATTAATTATGGCAAAATAGACCCATCAGAGAGTTGGCCTCCTTATAGGCCCACAGCTAATCAGCAGCTCTATTCACAGCCAGGCTTGACAATTGGCCTAGATAACCAGAAACCAGGAGACAACATTCATTCTCCTATTCATAGGGGAAAAAAACCCTTGAGATGTGTCAATTTTAGACTGGCCATTTCACTAAGATCACAGAGAAGGATCAGGATGCAGTGGGCTGGTATGATCACAGGTTTGTCGGCACAAGCCAGTGGTTGTGTACACCAAGTCTGTCCATTTTCCCCCGACACAGGCCACCATGCCAGACAACACCGGGGACCATGTCAGGTCTCAGCTGTCTTCTTCAACACTTAGCTATTCCATTACAGGGTGTGTAACACAAACATACACACCAAATTCAGGAGTCAATGCATGTAAAGCCTAATTTAGACATAACCAAAGACATATGAATACTACTGTGTATGAAACTTGGCCTAACAGTTACTTCACTGGACTAAAAAGCTCCTTTACAAAAGCAAGATTAAGATACATTTACAAGGCTGACTTAATAGATTTGGAGAATGCTGCTGTGTTTTATAATAAATACAAAAAAAAAAGTGCTTTCCAAGTGCTCCCTAGAAGTCCCTGACCACAACAGAGAGCATTTTATTGTAAGGCTTGCCTCAAAACCACTCCTTGCCTAAGTCCTGTTCCAGCAGTGTGCACAGTAATGTTATTATGACATCACAAAATAAATCCAGATTTTTGCTAATCCGCAAAGCATGGTTCACATGAAGTAGCAGTGTCATTACCTCAGCGGCATGCCCACCCTAGACTATACGCACACTTCAGCAGCATCATGCATTTTAGCAGCAGACATTAAACAGTGCAGGGTAATATTACTATTATTTAAAAGAATTTAAAAAAAAGTTTTTCCTCCAGTGTTTTTTCCATGACAGGTTTCTCCTCTAATGGGCACTTTAAATAAAAAGAGAACAG
>OMLB01062749.1:0-44055 GCA_900302555.1 Myripristis jacobus | reverse complement strand
GGGGTATCTGTCTTGTGCAGTGTGTCTTGTAGACCTACCCAGATCTCCTTGGACACTGTTGTCATGGGAGGTCCTGCTGGATGTGGTGGAGTCCCCATCACTGGGCCAGATCTGGCCTGTTTTACGGACTCCAATTATGGAGGCCTCAGAAACCACCACCTGCTGCTGCAGACGTTTCTGAGACAGGGGTGTCGGGGGGCTGCTGCTGCCAAAGGACTGCTGGGAATGCTGGGAAGGCGAGCGGCTTTTCTCTCGGTACATTTGATAGGTGGTGGGACTGGGGGACACATGGCTGGACTGGCCTGAGGAGAAGTCCTCCTCGCTGGATGTTAGGTTCTCATTGGAGCTGCAGTCTGGCGTGTAGCCTCCTCCTACATCATCAAAGCTGCCGGGTGAGTAGGAGCGCCTCGGCCAGGTGAGATGCGCATCTTCCTCTACACTGTGGTCCCTAATGTGGATGACTCTGGCATCACTGTCACCCATCATCCCCCCAACATACACACTGGTGTAGGGCTGACAGTCTGCTGGCTGTCTATCAGACTTCCCCCCAGTGGTACGGATCACACTGTCTTTAAGGAAGTGCGGGCTGACCTCTACGTCGTCACACGACCCATTGTAGCCACAGTTCCCCTCAATGGACTGTCCTCTCTGGACAGACTTGCTGATGTCCCCCATGACAGCTGACAGGTTCCCTGGGACAGAGTGCAGTGATCTTTTTCGCTCCATCTGCATGGCCTGGCAGCCAAGGGTGCTGATCTTGTCTGAGACTTCCCTGTCGTTGACTTTGACCAGCCCTTTCTCATGATGGTACTCCATGTTCACATAGAAGGGGCGCTCTGGACCTCCCATCACCGACAACCCTCTCCCATCCCCGGCTGTGTGAGAGCTGACTCTCTTGATGCGCTCAAAGTTGGATCTCAGAGCTGCCACTGAGCCTGTCCCAACTGGGAAATCCGGTAGCTCTGTCTCTTGTCGAAGGGGTGACATCCCACCCTTCTGTTTGGCGGGGGACACACCATCCACCTCTCCTTCTGGATGTTGTTTACACCTTGCTGTCTCACCACCCCCTCGCTGCTGGTCCTCCACAGATGCCTCATCTGTGTGGGAGCGCTGGCTGTCCGGGCTGCTGGACTGATCTCCTGCAATCATTTGGGGCATCTTCTTGAAGCCCCATCGCTGACCATCGTAAGACTTCCTCTCCTTGGCGAGTAGAGTCTGCAGGTAGATCATCCGAAAGCGCTCCTTGTTAACTTCCTTCTCCAAGTGTCTGATAGATGCCTTGCATTTATCCAGTTCCTGCTCAATATCCCCCAATGAGTTCAGCTCCATGCGAGGGGGGTCTGACTCAGGGAACTGAGCTCTCCATGCCTCCACAAACCCCACTGGCTCCACCATGGTTAATCTCAGAGAAATATATTCAGTCAGATAACAATGGGAACTTACCAATTTCTAAGGCAAGGCTTGAACATAATTGTCTATGACTCAGAGCTTGCATTGTTCCTAGCATATGCTACAGTAATAAAAAGGAAACAGTTCTTTCTGGAGGGTTGGTAGGGATTCACTCTACAGGATAATTTCCTTCCCTTCTTCAGATTAGTTTTTAATCCTCACTTACAAGCATAATGAAAGAAAAAAAAAACTACTGACGCAAAATCAGAAGTTCCATCTCTCCGCTCGTTTTGACAAAGTCCAAGAAAAGTCAGATTATCCTTCCTTATCTCAGTACTTCCCACACTTGCTCCTCGTTTGTGTGTGTGTGTGTATTCTCAGGAGATCCTCTGTCCTCCTCTGTCATGTCAGACCGACTCACAGCACTCTGGTGTTTGCCTGCTCGTCAGCCCTTTAGTTATAGTTGCTGCAGAAAGAGGAGGGGCCACATGGATGTGATTTAGACTTGTTCTGAAATCTAGAAAAACAACTACCATTCGCCAAAAGCACAGTTAACTAATCAAACACTCCAGCAGCTTCAGCAGGTAGGACTTGCCGACTTCGAGACGAAATTCCCCAGTTCATCTTCTGTTCCCGAGAAAATGTTGAGACTGTTTTGCTATCCCAGCCGGACTGCCATAATGGAGTTTAGCCAGGTTTTAAGGCAAAAAGGGCTTCCGACGATGCGGTGAATATGAATAAAACATACTGGGAGATGTTCTGGAGGCTGGTTAAGGTTCAAGTGGACGAAGAAACCCGAAGTCCAGACTTCCCAAACAACATTCCTTTGTTAGTTGCTAAAATGCAGCCTTCATTTTTTTTTTTAACCCCCCTCTCCTGAAAACTAACTATTCCAGTTATTCACCGTTACTCCAGCCAGCAGCAACACAGTTTCTAACACGGCACCTGCTTTTAACAATGCACTCAGTGCTCAGTAAACTCTTGTTTGTTCCTACCTCAGTGTAATGTGTTGTGCAAAAGCAAATTGTCCCAAGAAAACATCGCCACCTGACGGTTCAGAAGTTCACCGGGCTGGCAGGGCGGTGCTCTGTGCTCTCTAGGTGCTTCATGAGTCTCTAATCGTATAAAAGTATTTAAACTCGATACTAAGGTTTTACTTGAGAAAAAATAAAATAAAAATAGCATCTGAGTGTAATTCTGGACGTGGTGACATGGTGGGTCCTGTCGCCAATGTTTACACCTGCGAATCGGAACAATTTCTAACAGGCATTTTTTCTTTCTTTCTTGAATTATGTCTAACTTGACGATCCAGCCTCTATGTGTGACGCTCTCTTGGGAAGAGGGATTATAAAGCTTTATAAACAAGAGATTGCCAGGCCAAAGTCAAAGACGACTAAAAAAAATGAAGAGATAATATATTTCCCACATTTCACCAAAGCACATACCGTTAAAAACGTGACTCAAGACTTCTCTTTTAATAGTCACAATCAGTTATTAATTCGGCGTCCAAGTGATGCAACGACCAGCACTTGTTTCGATTATTTCGCAACTTTTATCGTAATAATTTATTTTGTCGCAAAGGAGATCGTCAGATAGGCTGTTTTAATGCGGGACTAGCTACCCTGTAACTAAAGTCGGACAGCATGTGTATTAACGTTTAATTAATGTCGTCTCTTCATACAATAAAATTGGACTATTTTTATTGTTTTGTGCGCGCGGTGGCTGAAGAAGGCATGCGCATCCGTATGGCATTATGACCCTCGTGAACGGGCTTTTCAAGGCTACTTCCTGTTAGCAACCGGCTCACGACGCCTGTGTGGTTTCCAAGGCGCAGTTTGTCAACAGCAGCTATCTGGCTAGCAAACGTCGGCCATGTATCGGCAAATGTGTCGCTGTCAGATGTTTTAGCCAAGGGGTTAGCTCGCCATCTGCATTCAGTATCTATATTTTATCTGTGTCCGCCTTATAGCCGTCAGCAACAAATCCACTGGCCTCTAGAGAGCTTTTTGTTGGCTAGCTACCCGACAGCACAGTGCTAAATTATCCTCGTTAGCTCGCTAATCCACGAAAAAAAGACTGACTAAGGACGTGAGAGTACTCAAGTTTCAAAGTTTTCAAGATGAGCGAGCAGCTGAAATTTATCGTTGAACAACTTAACAAAGCCCCCTTCAAGAAAAAGTTCAACCTCATCACTTTTGATTCCCTGGAGCCGATGCAGCTGCTGCAGATTTTAAATGATGTTCTGGCTGAGATCGACCCAAAGGTGAGAGGCTGACCGCTGCAACTGTACTGACTCTAGCGTGTGACTGTGAGTGGCATTGAACTAACCACTGGAGGTGAACATGATGACACGATTCGAGTATGTCGTTTCTGCAGTCTGTATGTTCTCCACTGACTCTATTCTTTACAGCAAGCTATTGACATCCGTGAAGAAATGCCTGAGCAGACCGCAAAGAGAATGTTCACTCTGCTGGGGATGCTGAAATACAAACCTCCTGGAAATCCCTCAGATGTGTAAGTATTTACTGTAATCTCCTAGAGCTCAAATGTGCCCTCTCCACTTAATGGAATGTGCATTGTTGTTGCTAAGGCAGACCACTTTGAGCTGTTTTCATCATACACTGTTCTTACCTCACACAGGAGCAGTTTCAGACAGGGTCTGGTGACTGGCAGCAAACCCGTGATCCACCCTATCCTACACTGGCTGCTGCAGAGGGTCCCAGACCTGAAGAAGAGGGCTTACTTGGCTCGTTTTCTTGCCAAACTGGAGGTGCCTGCAGAGTTCCTGCAGGATGATGTCATCAATGACACCTATCACCAGGTTTGTCAGCTTGTTTTATATATATATATATGGATTACATAACCATGTCCATCTCCCTTGTGTTTGAAGAGGAAATGGTGACCACATAAATGGCAAAAGAGACTAAGTATTAACACTGTGCATTTCTAGTATGAAGAGCTGGTGGAAGGATTTAAGACGTATCACAAGGAGTGTGAGCAGCTGAGGACTTCAGGCTTCTCCACAGCAGAAATCAGAAGGGTAAAAAAGACTAACATCTTACAAATGGTGTCATAAATTATTTAAAGGCAATCTGTACTCTCATGGAATATACTAAGTAGTTATAATTAAGATCCCTATGATTTATAAATAATCAGTCACCTTCTTAAGCTTCTGTAAGATGACACAATAACCTAAAAGCATCCATTTTCTCTCCAATGACAGGACATTAGTGCAATGGAAGAGGAGAAAGATCAGCTAATCAAACGCGTGGAAAGGTTGAAAAAGAGGGTAAGGCAATCTGTTATTCACTGAGAAGTGAAACATAACACCAGATATATTTTAATAGATTCCTTTAAAGAATGGACTTGAAGCCTACAGTCTTTTCCCTTTATTCAGGCTGTGAAAAATGTTGTTTGGTCTTACTCATCGCCCCTGTCAGAAAAGGAAACAACTATGTTAATGGAGCTTGGTCATCTCTGCTGACCCTGTGATGATCTCCCAGTCAACTGTTTTTTTAATTTGTCCATCCACTAGGTGGAGTCAGTGTCCAACCATCAACGGATGCTGGAGCAGGCCCGACAGCTCCGTGTGGAGAAGGAGAGAGAGGAGTCCCTTGCTCAGCAGAAGCAAGAACAGAGGAACCAAGTAATTACCTATGATTGCTTGTGGTTTGTCATCACAGCTGTTCCCAGTGGAATAATATACTGATCATATGTTGTCCTGATGTGTCAGTACCTCATAGACCAGTCAAACAATCCACTGTCTGATTGGGCTGGGCAATTAATCAAATTTTATTTTCAGTTGTGATTTTGGCTTCCAATGATTATGAAAACAACACAATCACGTTAAAACAAATATTATGCCGCATTCAATTTCACAATGATGCACTCATTTTGTTTTGTTTTGTAAATCCAGTGTACCTCTTTCCTTTGCCGTCATGTGTTTCCATCTCTCTGAAAAAAGACCAAACACATTCCCAGCCAGACTGTGGCAGATTTATATTTAAAGTTCAAGGAAATCCACTGTTAAAAAGATAATGGTTTTTTTTTTTAAGTTCAATAAATGCATGAAGTTTCCAAAGTTAGTGAGCAGTCATGTTAAATAGTTGTGATCTCAGTATTGAACTCAATATGATTTTTGCCGTAATTGAGCAGCCCTGTTGTCTGACATGCTTCAGAGGCCTGAAAACAAGAACAACCACAACAGATCTCACACCAAGCATCTGATTATTCTCAGTTAATTAATTTTTCCCATCATGTTCAAAATATTTTCAACATTTCCCGCTATAGCATCTCTCAGGTCTCGTTTCTTGTTTGACTTAATCAGAAACCTCAGAGCAATTTAATGAATTTTACAAAGGTGCATGATAAGAGTAGGCCCCACAGTTCCAAAACTAATTTGCAACTGCAAAATCCTGACTTTTGTCATTTGGTGTGTGAAAGGCATTAAAAGTTTGTACATGAAATAGCAGCGTTGGTGAACTTGTAGTGCCTTTGTTGAGATATGCTACATTAAGTGAATACTAATAGGTATCGCTTGTTATTAAATGTGTTTTATGTTAAGTATACTAATAAAGTTATCATTTGTGTGTGCACAGCTGTTCCAGGCAGAGCAGAGACTGCAGAGATCCCAGCAGCAGTTGAAGGATCTGCGACAGGCAGCAGCAGATGCCAATCCAGAGAGTGAGTGACTGTCAGTGTTGCAGACCGCAGCTGGATGGAAACTCAGGGACACAGCAGACTGTTGGGGGCTCTCTCATTTAGCTGGCTCGGATCTGTTCAGGCCCTACAATTACACAGCTGTGACATTCTCTCACAGAGCTTAACTTATGTGCAGTTTCCACTTTTGGTTCTTATCTGGCACTGCGCTCTTCAGTCAGTGGGGGGTTTGTACATTTGCAGTTTTTAAGATGACCCATGCAGTGTAGACAGAGATGGGGGTGCACAAATGAAGATATTCATCACAATGGCCAAAAATGTGTTCTGTATAGTTAGGAGAGAATCATTAATACTAACCTGTAATAATGAAAGGGAGTTTTCAGTTTCTACAAATTTTTCACGAGCTAGTGGCTTGTTTCCCATACACCCAGTGGCTTTACAAAATATGTTGTTAATATTTGGTTTCACTTCAGTGAGTAATCAGACCAAATGGATGAGCTGTTGCTTATTGTGTTTAAAAGCCTGTCCGCCTGTTTTGTCCTCATCAAAGAGCTGAGTGAAATCTTTGTCTGTGTCAGGCTTAATGAAGAGGCTGGAAGAGGAGATCAAGATCAACTCCTACATGGTATCTGAAAAACTCCCCAAAGAGCTGGAAAGCAGGATTCGCACAGATCAGTACCTGCAGAAGGTTGTGTCAGAGCCCGCCATGGGCCAGGCTGAGCTCCAGGAGCTGGACGACAAGGTTAGAATACGACATCAGTAAGAAAGAATATGATGGCAAAAAGTCAGTGTGTGTGTGCATTTATCCGAGACTATACATTAGTCTCTGAGTCTTCACAATTTATACTTCTACAGATCAAAGAGGTGAACGGTCAGATAAACCAGCTGATCGAGAAGAGGATGATGAGAAATGACCCCATGGATGACAAACTGACTCTTTTCAGGCAGCAGGTGGTGACTTCATTCCCTTTCTTTAATGTCTTTCATCTTCTCTCTCGTCTCTCTGTGTGTTCCATGAGCTTGGCTATTTGGGTGTTTGCTGCTTTTGGATAAAGGTTAAGATCGGACGTGGTTTCATGTTTTATCACTGAGTTTATTTATGTTGCAAAATTTCAGTGCTTTGGCATGTTTCCTCGTTTTTTATTGTTTTTCTTGGCTTGTCTACTCCCTAGCGTCACCCATGGGTTACAAGTCACTGAGAAGACACTCACCATCATGTATGTATGTCGGCTGTAATTTGACTCTTGCAGGCCTCCATCATCATACGTAAGAAGGAGACAAAGGCAGAGGAGCTGCAGGAAGCGAGGGAGGAGCTAGCAGCAGCAGAGAGGGACCTGGCCCAGAGGACCAACCAGGCGCGAGATCCAGATGGACATAAGGTCGTCCGGGGTGACGAGGTATACAACAGGAAGTGCTTCTTACCGCTCAGTGTGGATCATTTTTATCATCAATACTGATTTGTTGAGAGCCGTGGTTATAGTTTTGTTTAGTATCTGGTATAAAACAAGAGCCAAAACAGATTGATATACTGTTGAATGCTCTTTTGTCTTCGTTTTAATTTGAGGTAGCTGATAGCATTACTCCTGAAGTGACACCTCAACTCCAGCTTGATCAGAATGCACACTAGCTGATTTGCGAACCACAGAGAACACGAGAGGCTATTTCTGCTCTTATGTAAACACAGAGGGCTCGCTGTCAAATGTAACTTATCCCTTTTCCCCGCTCTCCCCCACATTCCCATGCAGAGCCATAAATGGAACACAACAGAGAATACCCAGAACAAGGAAATGAACTGGACAAAGTGCCTGAAATGTTGGCCTATTCCTTATTCTTAAGTGTAATCAATCTTCTAATTGAAGTCAGCAGAGCATATTAAACAAAACTAATGCATAAATCCCTCATCTATATTTAACTCCCATGATGAGGATGTACTTTTCCTTGTCAAACACATAGCATGGGCTCATCTGGGCTGTCATACTGAGGAATAGGACTGAGCTATTGGCAGGGAGAGAGACACTCAGACTTTACAGCATCGTTGCACTTTAGTCAGAAAGCCTGGAGCCGTTGCTGCTTTGTGTCATTGCACCCTCTGGTCCGCGCATTCATCAAGATTACAGAGGAAGAAGTGACCACTCTTCACCTTCCCTGTTGGATGGGCTATAATCAGTCCTATATTAGCAGGGGGATGCTGATAGATGGGGGTGGTGATGTGACCATATGCCCTGTGTGGCTGGGAGTTTTTATAGCCATGCGTTGGATGCATAGTGATATCCATGTGCTGAGAGGAGGCCAGACTGCCAAGGCACAGCATGTCTGAAATAGCAATGACTTTCTCCCTGCTCTCCCCTGAGTCCTGTGGGGCTTCAGGCAGTCCCTGTGGGTGGTTTGTGCATCTAGGATTTTTTCTTTTATGGAATTACTTTGCAGTATTTTGCGGTGTAGAAAAATGAGTTAGAAGGAGGGGTGTGCATTTGTGAACTACACTTGAACTCAGGATTTGTCAACGTACCAAGCGACCAAGATGTCCCTACAGTATGCACATATATGCTTAGGAAGAAAACTACCTTTGAACCACTGAACCAAGGTTCAGATCCTCATTTTGGGAAACCTTTGTCCTACTGAAATATCCGACCTGACCTCTGACCTACCTGTGGTCGGGAAAAAAGGGAGGAGAATATCCCTCAGGGAATTCATAAAATACAACATTACCACTTGTTAAACGTGTAACCTGCAGCATTTAAAATCAGTAAGCTATTACCACGTTCATTTTGAGACCATTTAATCTCCATAAACAAAGGAAAAGTTTGGCCTCTACAGTGCATTTTACATTGTGGCAAATCAGGTTGGATTTCACAGGAAATTTGCTGGATTGCTCTGCACCACAAAACGGGAAAAGGATGCTTCTAGCACAAATAGAGCTAAAGGCTTCATGGTAGGTGTCCAAACACAATGCCCAACACGCTTAAGAATGCTGCGCTCAGAAATATTGGCCACCTTGTGGGCAGCAGAGTAGGCGCGTTGGTAACAAATGCAGGTTTTGCTTTCATGGCAGGGTTGTCTGCTATTTACATACCACTTGAATAGGATAGCATGCAAATAAATTCTGTACCCACCATCCACACCCACGATTTCAGACACTCTATGCCACTTTGCTTTTTTCTTCTGCCATGTTGTTCCAATAAATATATTTCATCTAATATTGGGTAATAATTCTTCACACTCCCTCCCCACACTGAGAGGATCAAATGGCAGGCTACATTTGTTTGTTTCATGAATGAACTTAATTAAGCTCCTTATTTCTTAATGCCTGTTTTGGCCACATGAAAGTTTGTATGAAATCACTGAGGGATCTGCTCCTCCTCTCCACCATGCTTGCAAATTCTGACCATTCACAGTCTTCTGCAAAATTTCTACGCTTGCTCTTGTTCAAATAAACGGGAAGGATCAGTTTGCCTGCACATTTCCCTCCTAGTGGACAGTCACATCTCACAAGGTCAGACGGTGGAGCCAAGCGCGTGAAAGTCAAGTGGAAAAATCACATCAAACATGTTTATTTATACACTTCAGGAAAGTGAAAAAGAAAACGCCTGCCCCCATGACTGGTGTCAGAGCAGGTGAAGAATGACATGTACCAAAATCATCTTTTCAGTCATGTGAGCCATATTCTTATTTGTTAACAGCAAGTTAATCAAGGAATCAGTGTTATGATAAAATACAGTATTTATGCTGCACATAGTAGCTCTCAGATGCCTGATGGCAAAAGCTAGCCAAAGGATGAGAAGGACCCAGTTGCGGAAACAAAGCAAGTACTTGAGTCTGCAGATGAATGAAGTTAATGGAAAATGTTTAGTCGCACACATCTTATCAGACTCCCCCATAGTGATTTTGGGCTTTTGGCCATGGTGGAGATGATCACTTTATCGGAGGTATTTTCCATTCTGCTTGTTATGTGTCATCACATGCCACCCACCAACTGCAGGGTCTCTCTGAGGGATGACTACATCTGCTCGTCATTGGCTGGCTGGTAAAATGATCCCACTGCATCAACCAGCCTGCCATCCCCGTGGTAACATTCAGTCAGAGTTCAGTTAAATCCCTGTCGCCAATTAGAGAACAGACACTCTTGAAATGTGGACGAGCTTTTCATCTGAACTTGGTCAATTTTGAATGCTGCCACTGAATGAGCTGTATGCAGTTATTTAGAGTGTTTGCTGCATCGCTTGTGTTTTTGTTGATGCTTTGTGTGTGTGTGTGTGTATTTATGTGTGTGTGCGTGTGTGTGTGTGTGTGTGTGAAACAAGAGTGTTATGATTCAACTGCTGTCCAATTTAGCAGCAGTTGTTTTGGGGACATACTGTAGGTGACAAGGGAACACTATGCAGTATTATTCTGCCGTGCTAATTCCTCCCTCAACCTTGTCTGCCCTTGATGTCCCAAAATACACAAAGAATAAACGCTCACGCATACACAGACACACACACACACATGCACACGCACACACCAAGCCTCGCAGGTCCCCTAGGGACATGAAGCACATTCTGTGATTTCTGGGGCTGTTCTCCCGTGCCCATGTACATTTATAGCTGCTCTTCATTGTGGAGGAGTTTCATTGTGTCCCAACAGAGAAGAGTCTGGGCGGGGAGTGAGTGAGCGTCCAGTGAAGCAGTCACTGCTGTGTCTGCCAGATGACGATGTTTGCTGTATGTCGCTGGCTGTGCGCCTGAAAGGATCGGGTGACTGTTTGAGAGCACAGTGAGACCCCCCAGGCACCTCTGCTGCAGGCACTGCTGTTTACTAATCCATTCTCTCCCCCAGCTCAGCCCATTGTCTTCTACAATAGTCTGTCATAGTATTTTTGCAGTGCAGGACACCAAGACTCCAAATAAAAATTTTTGTCTTTTCATTTCCTAAATAAAAAGTGCAATTGCAACAGGCACACCATGGTGGGGTTCACTGCATTGTTGTCATTTTCACAAAGATTTATACTCATTTTTTTTTGCTTTAAAACACCTTAAATTTTGGTTTTAAAAAAAATCTCAAAAATCTCTTTAAAATATTATGATTTCCACTTATTTAGATTATTTTGATTTAAAAGTAATGCTCAATTCTGTCTCTTGATCTTTTACAGCTGAAGCGTTTGGTGGTAAAACTGCGCAGTAAGGGAACGGTTCACAAGAAGAAGCGCCAGCAGATTGCCGAGCTGAAAGCAGAATATGGCGTCCTGCAGCGGACAGAGGAGGTTCTCAAACAGAGGCATGAGGACATCCAGCAGCAACTGGTAACTCCTCCGTGTTTTTTAAAAGTTACACATAAAAGAAGCTTAGAAGACAAGCTGACTGAGAACACAGTTTTATTAATAGCAGCAGCCTGGAGGTACAAATACAGGGTGAGGGAGAGTAACATGCATTCACATGTTCACACAAAGTGCCACAATCTGATTGGTCACTGAGCAGCTCCACTGGACCGGGTGATGATTCACTGCTTTGCACAAGAGCCATTCAACAGTAGCCGAAGCTAAGGAGGGTTGACCATCAATTGTTGCCTTTTAATAACTATTTTTCCAAGTTTTGGAATTTGAAGGGGGGTTATTATTCATAAGCAGGGATCAGAAGCTTCCCCACCCTCCTGTCTGTTCTTATTGCCCTCTCTGTCCCATAGTATCCCCTCTGTATCCCCTCCATTCATCTCCCTATTCACATAGATTGTGATTAAACTGAAGTGGTAAAAGCTTCCTGGAAATGACTTCACACCACTGCAGCATCGCAGCTCCTGACTCGTTGATTGTCTGTGTGACGCAGGTCAGGCTGAGCTGCTGCTATTTATGATGGATGCATCTGCTCCTCTACTTCTGTCTCCATCACACGAGAATTTTTTTCAGCAGTGAATGTTCCCCTTCTGGCCATGTGTCTGGCTGGTGTTATATCCAATCTACTCTTCTCCCTCCCTGCAGTCCTGTTTTTCTGTGGCAGGGCTGCGTATTTCCTCAAGCATCCTAGTGCTTCTTGTGTCCTGCAGATACAAACAAGTGGCAGTGGTGCCTGGAGTGCGAATGAATTATGAAGGATTCCAGCTGAAATAAATTATATGATTTGATGACTGGATGATACATGGACAGTTTTTAAAGCAGTGTAAACTGGCCCAAGCATGACTTAACAGGCAATATGCATCAAAAGGTTTTCTCTGTATTGTGCATATGGACACTTTGCAAGTACATGCTCTTTGTTGACACAATATCAGCACATGATAAACATTTGTGGAGGCATAGCTATTTCAAAAAGCTTGTGCTGATATTGCAAAGTCGTTCCTCACAGCAGACTGACTAATGGATCATATTGGTAAAGTTCACTCCGTAAGACAAATTCCACATCGGCGAGGACACCAGGAACAATGCCAGCGTGTCATTTTATGTAGGCTGTGTAGGTTCTTGACATTTGATTTACATGCTGAAAGTAACATTTGCTCAAGCCCATGTATTTGTCCTGTGTGTTTGAAGCAAACCATGGAGGCTCAGAAGGGGATCTCTGGCTACAGTGACACCCAGGAGGAACTGGAGAGGGTGTCAGCCATCAAGAGCGAGCTGGACGAGAAGAAGGGCCGCACACTCGACGACATGTCTGAGATGGTGACTATAGCCGGGGCTTTGAAGTAAAATCCACCCTAAAACAAAATTCACATGGCGTTGTAGTGTGGGAAAAGTGACAAAATACAAATTTTGTTATATTTCTTTTGACACGTTAACATGGCTCTGGTGTGATGAGTGAGTCTCATGAATGTTTGACTGTGGAAACGGTCAACAAAACCTCTGATTTAACAATACTAGGATCTTTTATATCATCCAGCTGCACTTTCTGTTGCTGCTCCACTGCCAAAATATAGGAGATTTATTTTGTGGATTGCATAGTAACTGTAAAATTAGCTTAATTTAGGTGTAAGGAGTCCATAAATTCAGCCTTCGCTATTAATGATCAAAGCAAGTATCCAAGAAATCTGTCCTGATGACATTACAGACAAAATAAAAATATTGATGGGGCAGTCAAAGACTAGTGGAATGACGTGAGATTTATTCAGCAGTATTTCAATAATTGTATTTAGCAATTTCACTTTTCATGTAAACATTTATTGTCAGTGCGTCCCTAATCCCCTGCTGTCCGCACAACTGTGCACACAGTTTGTGTTAACTTTACAAGAACTTGCCGTAATGATGCACCATCCTGTTAGTTCCTGAGCTTCATGCAACTTGAAAGTGTGATTTGTAGTTCTTGGATCTCTCCCTGCCTGTCAAACGACTTCATTGATTTCATTTGTAGGAAAATACAGGGTAAATGCTCAGTGTTACGCCAACGTAGCTCACCGTTTCAACCTTATTTATCAACCTGTCATCCCTTTGTGTCAACGCCCAAAAGGAAGCAGTTACAACCAATTAGGCCACATTCCAAGATGTAGTCACAGTTTGTTGTAGAGTTAGGCTGGCACTCTGCTCTCTTGGCAAAGGACAGAGTGCTCTCAATGATGGATTCAACATCTCTGGCTCCAGTTTCCTCACAACTTCCAAATGCCCTGAAAAGCCTTAAATACTACTTCCTGAGCTTTACCACAAACCCCTTGAAGACACTGAGAGGCTGTTTAAAACAGTGATTACTGTCAACTAAAGATTTATATTCTTTTTTCCATTATGAATGTAGTCTGTGTTATTGGTCTTTTACAGGTGAAGAAATTAAACTCTGTAATAGCGGAGAAGAAGTCGGCTCTAGCCCCGATTATAAAAGAACTGAGGTCGCTGAGACAGCGGTGTCAGGTGAGCATCACACACATTATAAAACCTCTTAGATCTCTGTGTATCGCATGAAAGAATCCTCAGATTTGATCAATTAGTGTGTCCAAAGAGCATTTGCTACCAGAGTGGCTAAAAATAAAAACCTTCAAAAATTATTGTTACACACACTAATTCCCCTTTCCCACCGAATCAGGAATATTGTGTCCCAAAAAACAAGTGACACGGCTTACATGCTGGATTTTCACACCAAGCGGGGCAGAGTTTGACCCGGGTCACAGCCCTGATCTTTCCCAGGGTCGTTTCCTGGGACGGCCCTTTCATGCTGGCAGTCAACCCATGGATTTTGTTGGTCACTAATCTGGTGTGAAGGGGATGTAAGGGTTTATTCATACTCCAGAAAACAGTGGTAAACGTACAGGAGAGAGAGAACGTCCACACAAATGGTTTTTGGGCTCCTTTTTTTTTTTTTTTTTTTTTTTTTGGAGTGCAGTGCCCAGCCATTGTTTTCAGTGACTGGCCACTTCGCATGTGACACTAACATATGTTACAATGTCATGGTGAGTCTGTCCATTCAGCTCTACACTCTGAAAATAACAATTTCCTACTTCATATACTTTCCACACTCACAAATCATTCACATATTCTCCCCGCAAAACAAAAGCAAAAACATATTAACTGATGTGAGTGAAATGTGTCTTTATTCCTTTTAGTGAGTGTATTTATGGAAAAGCCTGAATCTGTCTCACATTTGATAAACCATGGGGGAATTCTTAACAGTATGCTTACAAGCCATTTAAGAGTTGACTTGTGTTATTGTGTTTTCATGGCAGATTACAAAGTCCAAGAATAATTTACATAATCCATACATGAAAGTCTTGATCGGGAAAGCCTACAACAATACTGAGCTAAAACAGAGGCTCATATTTTCCTACACGTGCTCCCAGAATTGTCCTTCCGTCTTACTCTTTGTTTAATAGTGAAGATCTAGATCAAGAGGAGATAAACCAGAATTTGTGAGAGGAAGCTGTAAGCCAAGCTACTTGAGTGCTACCTCTGATCTGATGTTTGTATATAAAACAGTATCAAGAGTATGACAGGACTACACAAACTATGTTTTTATTGAATTTGTATATGTTTATATACTGCGCACAGTAAATGGTTCATTTCAGTGTACTTCTGTATGACCCTTGGGATTCCCAACCTAATAGGAGCTGACTCAGGAATATGAAGAGAAGAAGGCCCACTATGAAAGCTGTGCTGCTGGACTGGAGAGCAACAGATCCAAACTCGAGCAGGTATAGTTATTCCCCTCTAATTATTCTAATTCATTCATTTAATTTATTGAAAACCTCGGAAAACACACTGAGGGAGAACCCTCATTTTCAGTGGTGCCGAGGTAAATAGAAAACATAAACACAAATAAAATCAAATAAGAAGAATACAATGGCCATATAAAAAAAAATATGGCCAAAAATATTTAAAAAACAAGGTAAACTTAACAATGCTAAAAAGTAAAAGTGTAGATAGATAAATAAAACAATAAGAACAATAAGAATTTTTAAATTTCAGGGAAAAAAGAAAATAATACACATAAAAAAGAAAAAAGAAAATTAAAAGCAATGACAGTTACAGTCAACAAAATTAGCAATTAGACCTTGGAATTGTCTCAAAGGTTTTACTGAGGTCAGCTTAAAATTTAGTTGAAGCATATTCCAAGTGTGTGGAGCACAGTAACAAAAAGCAGACTTTCCCAGCTCTTATGAATTTTGGGACCTGCAGGGTTAACCAAGACTGAGTTACGGGTACAGTAGCTACCAGCAGTCCAGTGAAGCAGGGCTGAGAGGCGGAGGGGGGCAGCTTTTGTGAAATAGCTTTATAAATAAATTAGAACAGGTGCTGATCCCTCCTCACTGACTTAGCAGGCAAGCTCTGTCAGTGAGAGGTTTTTTTGATATAGAAGGCAATGGTGTGTCCCGTAACTATCTTCAGTGATAAATCATAATGCTGAGTGATACACTGCATTTAAGGCTTTGATAGTGGAACCGGCCGCCCGCCCAGAAATAGCATCCTGGTAATCCAGCATGGAGAGGAAAACCACTTCAACAACACGTTTTCTTGTAAATAACGGAAAGCACGATGTACTTCCAAAAAGAAATAATAATACATGGTATTGCTAAGCAGTAAAATATGTACATAAATGTAAATTAATGTGAAATGGTGACATTTTTCCATATTTATTTTTTTTCCCTTACAGGAGGTAAAAACACTGAGAGAGGAGACTGCGCAGGAGGAGAACCGATACCATTATATCAACAGCATGACAGAGGCAAGGAGCTTAAAAACGCAAATTAACACTCAGTGCAGGAAACATTTTTTGGCCGTTAGCCACGACAGCTGATGCACCAGTCATGTTCTTTTTTTTTCTTTTCTTTTTTTACAAGCCAAACTTGGTAAAATCATAACTGAGCAGAAACTCTGAACCTAGACTGGTGACTAAGCAAAGTGATGGTGGAGCACACAAACAGTCACAGTCAAATATAGCAGCTTCAAGCAAGTGGCCTGTCCCACATGCACATACACACACACACTGTGACTGTAACCCTGAGCCCTCCATCTTTGTCCTCCACAGACCATTGGGGTACAGCTGCAGCGGGCAGCCGAGGAGACAAAGGCCTACGTGTCCTCTGATCCGCAAGAAAGGAAGAAGGCCATAAGGTGAGCACGCTGGGCCAGGCCTGCCAGCTGCTTTGAGTTCCCTGTGACACTTCAGCAAGCTCTCATTACAGCATAATCAAGATAATCCTGCTGCCGCTTCATACTTGACATGACGCACACACAGTAGTCACAAACTTCATGACAGCACATGAGTGAGTTCGGCACATTTTGTTTGAAATAGCATTTGCCTACATCTGATGTGTACCCATCTGGTTCTTTTGCAGGGAAGTGTACATGAAGAACATTGCAGAACAGGAGTCACTTGGCAAGGTTAGCAGTGTGTCCTTAGTCACCTGCTGTGGGTCAATACTTGGAGTTATTTCTTCCTTATTCTGACAAGAACGTGACCTGAGTGCTGATGTGGTGAGGCAAGTTAGATGTAGCAGGACTGCAGCACTGTAAATAACCTGAAGGTGTAAACTGTATGACAGGTCATTCATCTGTCCTGTCGGTGTAATCAGTCGGGCTACAGACAAAGACTAAATGCATATTGTACAGAAAAGAAACATATTGCCCAGATTTCTCTTTTCTTTTCTTTCTTTTTTTTTTTAAAGTCACCTGCATCAGCAAGCCACCAAGCAACAAAGTCTTTGTTTTTGCAAAGCCAATAAAACTGATTATTCGAACTGCTATGAAAAGGAAGCATGCTAATGTTCTTGAAGTGTTTGTCAAGTAGAAGGCATCCAAGGTAACGCAATCATATACAGTTAATGTCTGTTAAAGGAAAGAAAGTCAGAAGGAAAAAAATGATCAAAAATGATTCACTGGTGATGTAGGCCTCACTGTTGACTCTTGCTCTTTCTGTGTGGACTGCAGAAGCTGCGCGAGAAGCAGAAGACGGTGAGGGAGAGCCACGGCGACAACATGAAGCAGATGAAGATGTGGCGTGACCTGGAGCAGCTGATGGAGTGCAAGCGCCAGTGCTTCGTCAGAGCCCAGAGCCAGGCCTCGATTGGCCAGGTAATCCAGGAGGGAGGAGAGGACAGGCTGGTGCTGTGAGGCTCCTCCTCGCAGGGTCACAGAGATTCACTACTTAGAATCACTCAGCGGGACTCTCCTTACTGTATCACACTGAACATTGTGTTCCTTTTCAGCAAAATGGATTATTTATGGTCATATGTAACTTCATTTTGAGGTACTACCTAAATTACATTTGTGGTTTTTAATTCAGTTAGGGAGAGTTGTTCAATAAGAGGTACTTGGTACAACGTTTGGTTCCTTGGGTTCATCTTTCCTGCCATCTCCTCCGTGATGCAACACTGTTTAGTTTCACTTGATAGCTTATCTTGTGGAAAGGACACTCTCCCAGTGATGACACCGTTTGAGATGCTTCATGACTCCAAGGCTGAAGGAACATGTGTACAAGGAGGTGTCGAAGGATAAGGGCTTTCACTTTCTCTGGCCCACTGACTTCAGACATGCCCCACAGCCTCCGTTTTGACACATCTTTAAGAATACACTTTCAATCAGTGTCCAATGATAACGGTGTACAAAGTGCTGCACTTGGGACATGGCTGCTCGCCACTATTTTTGGCAACAGCCATGACCTTGGACATGGTCTCTTGCCAATTTTGGAATTCTATGGGCCCTCCATTGTTTCAGGCACGGCAGCACGGATAAAATAGTCATAGTATTCCACTTTCTTCTATTTTGTATCATCTTTATATATTTTTCTAACTTTCAGTCCACCTCAGCAAAAATAATCCTACTATGTAACTAATAAATAGCTGTATTTTGACACTTGTGCATTTCTATTAAATATATGCGTTGTCTCAATTTTGACTCGGGTTGAATTATTATCTTTAATTCATGTTAATTGCACTAAGAATGTGGTTTTGCTGAAAATGTCCCCGTGGTTGTTGCAGGATCCTCCCTCCCTTTGCAACTTCATCTGCTGTTGCAGCAAATGTTAGTGGCCCTTGTGCCAGATGGATCAAGTGTGGATTGTAGAGGGCAGCTTGATGTGGAACTGGGCAGTGGCACGGTGTTATTGTTACAACACCGCATCAACCTTGTGCTACTTGAGGCCTCATCAAGATATGTCAACAGGTGATGCATGCCAGTCTTGTTAAAAATAATAATGATAACCCTCAATAAACACACCAGGGAGTATGTTTTAACCCACTGCCCTTTGCTTACATCCCTACGTTTGCCTTCACTGGCTCTGCAGGTGGAGTTGATGATTATTTTTGTGATGGTAATCCCCAAAAAAGTCTGGTGAATAAGTTTCTCCTGACAAACACAGTGCTCCATGCGCTTGACCTATTAGTGATGGTAATCAGCACTTGAATATTAGTCTTCCTTAGTGCTGTTTATTGTTTATTGTACAAGTCTTATCTGTAAGTCTTCCATTTGGTTCACTACAGTTGACTGGTATCTGAGGCACTTTGTTCTTTAAGCAGAAGTGCCTTCCCTTTTCATGGAAAATGAAATGTCCCCCCAGCCCGCTTAAAGAACCTGTGGTGTCCTGTAATTGTATTGAACAGAATGACGTCGGGGATGATCTAAATCTGTAGGTACTGCGTTACGTGGGACAAGGTATGGGCTTGTTACTCTGCTTTTAGACTGACAGCAGTAGCAGCAGTGGGCTTGCACCTTTGCTGTTTGGATATTTGTCCCGTTTGGCCATCTGTGGGTGCGTGAAAGCCGTGCAATTTCGTTAAGAGGCCGCTATCAGCCTCCACACAACGCCAAATTTTGGCAAGCGCCTGTATGCATCTATAGCCATCTGGGTACTTCTCCAAACCGCCTTGCTTATAGTCGCTTTACGTATCTAATAGAATCACAAATTGCATAACGTTAATGTTACACGGCTACTTAAATAAACATGTCGATCACATGCCGAAGCCGGCGTGATAACATCAAGAAAAGGCTACAAGAATTCAAACTACTGACGACACAAAAGTACGTGGTTTGCATGGGAATACACGAGTGTGTCCCACTAGGTTTACTTCCTGTTTTTTTTTTCTCTCTCTCTCCTCATGTCTCCCCCTGTTTGAACGTAACGGACACCTTTCGTCCAATGGTATCAGTCCACATGCAGAGCAGAAGAGAGGGGCAGCAGTGAGGCGCTTTGATAAAACCGGAATATCAGCTCGGTGTAGCGCCACTGAGAGTTGCGCCACGGTGAGGCAGAGCACGGCACGGCTAGGACAGAGCACCGGACTGGGCGAATGCAGTCCTCATCAGGGGCCACTGCTGCATACTCCTTTCCACCATTTTTGGAGATAAAAGGACACTCAGAGTAAGCTTTGTCGAGAGAGGGCAGAGGTGTCTAGCTCCACCGAATATTTCCCCGGATTTTACCTCTAGAAAAATTAGCCAGGGGACAGGGGACACGTCTCAGTTATCACCAGTTCACGGTCTGTAGCCGTCGATAGCAGCCCGAGTGTGAATGCCCGTCGGTCAGTTGGCAAACTATTTCTCGCTCAGAGTGTTTTTAAAGAGCCGGTGGGGGTGTCCAACACAGGAGTATTGTCGCTAAAGCCGTGTGGGTAGGAGTCGACTGTCCGCCATGGAGAACGCTCACACGAAGAGTGTTGAAGAAGTTTACAGTTATTTCTGCGTCAATGAATGCACTGGACTTGCCTTGGACGAGGTGAAACGACAGAGGGAAAAATGGGGCCTAAACGGTATGCTAATTAAAAACCAAAGTGTGTGACTAACACTGTTGTTGTGAATGGGAAACGCTTGCGAAATGTGTGTTTTTTGCCAGTGTAACGCAGTCACAGGGAGTAGTGTATACTGTAAATGGGGTAAATGTCACCAACATTAGCCGGCCGGCTTCGTGTAGTGCTTTGGCTGACGTCATCACTGATGACCTCGTGGGTTTCCCATCTCTTTTTATACAATATAACAAACAATCACCCAGTAACACACTGCAACACTGTCAAACACCGTGGAGTGTGTTGAAATCACCAACGCCAGCCCCAATTCAGCCATGCAGTTTATGGTTACTTTGTTATACACTGTGATGTTTAACATGGTACCACAGTTGTGCACTGTAATGTTGCATAATGTGACTTTACTGAGCAAGGTATCATGATCACACCACCCAGCAGTGTAACGTCGTTAAGCAAATACCTCTGAACATGATATCTTGGTTACACTGTTGAGCACCGTGCCATGGTACCAACACTGTTGAACATGGTAACATGATAACACTGTTGGATATGATTGCTACCATGGTAACATTGCTGAGCACTGTAAGACTGTTCAACACAGTGTCATTGTTGAACATGATATTGTAGTAAACTTGATGAACATTGCTTAGGGCAAACACAGCCCACGTGTGCGCAGGTCCAACAGGCATCTGACACTGAACAGTGATCACAGGATCACCAAAGTAACATTATCCTTCAAAGTTAAGCTCTTTTGTCCCAGGCTTAAAACAGCTGTTTTATATTAATATAACCACGGACGCAATGGATGGTAAACCCACTTAACATTGCTTTACTACTTTTATTCATAGAACAGTTTCACCACCTTACCTACCTACTCAAATGTACGCTATACGTCATAGTAGGTTGTTTTAAACTGATATCTGAAGACTGGAAAAAGATTAAATTTATTCTGTGTAACAGAGCCTTGCACCTATTAGTGGTTGTTTGTCAAACAGAAGCATCTCCACATTTTTATTTACTGTTCTATCACCAAGTATAGCAACACAGTACAAACCGTAGCCAATTGATTTTAGTGATTACAGTATAAGTATGGCTCTCTGACTCCATCATCATTAATGAATGTGCAGGTGTTGTCGTAAACTTGTGCTTTGGGGGATAAGTTTTGCAGAACCTCATCGAATTTGACTTTCTCTTAGAGCCAGTGCTCTGTGTACGAGAAGCAGGAACACATAATCACACATGATCCTTAAAGTTAAGTCTTGACTATTTTTTTTTAAATGTAACCACTGATTATTCTGTCCATTTTCTTCTTTATTTTCGTATATGCCCCTGGATTCATCACCCCTATACACAGAGTTACCAGCAGAGGAAGGTAATCACCGTCACTGAAATCATTACTGTCTTCATGTGATTGCATGTGTCTGTAATGGATTTTTTTTACTAACTCTCCTTTTCTGTAGGAAAATCTTTATGGGAGCTTGTTGTTGAACAGTTTGAGGATTTACTTGTTCGAATTCTTCTGCTGGCCGCATGTATATCTTTTGTAAGTATATCGCTCGATATTTTTCTTTCCGTTTGTGCTGCTAGACTAATCACTGTATACTTGCTTGATTGATTGTATACACTCTTAATCTATCAAGTTTTTCTGGATTTATTGAATGCAAGTGAATCTTGCATTTTGATGAGCTACACACCATCCCTCCCTCCCATCACTCTCTCGTTACTTTCTGTTTTTTACCTTGTGATAGAGACGATGTAGAAATAACCTAAAAGTCGAGGGAATTTAAAGGTGAATTAGTGGATTCTACTGCAGAGAGAGAGAGAGAGCTTACCACCCTTGAGTGAAAGAATTTATAATATGAAGTCAAACAACAGGTGGGCTTATTATTAAACCCGGTGTGATGAATGGCAGGGGAAAGTTTATGCATTGCATAGTGGCAAAGTGTGAACGTCTTCAGTTTGTTCAGCTCAGCTGGGGTTACACTCACAGATTAGGGAGCCAAACAGCTGAGAAGGCTAGCGACCTGTCTGAGGAATGGTGACAACAGCAGTAGCTGGTATTGAGTTGCTATCACCATGTGCCAAGTAAGACGTCTAAGTCATCTTGCACGTTCGCTGTGCAATGACTTGCCCAGTTCTCTCTCAGGCCTCTGACTCGTCATTACAGCGCTAGACGGTTAAATATATGGTGGTGAATTGTCACAATGTAGTGGCATAGTGCTAATTTAAAAGTGTAGGGTCCTTTAGGTCTTATGTAATAGCTGAACTTTACTGTTTGGTTTGCTATTTCGGTCACTGGAAAATTCATTTTGTAGGATTTAGAGTTAATGCAGCCTCATCTATGACCTCTTCCATTGTTAAAAAAAATATATATATATATATTGTTTTTCACCAAATTTAAGGTAAAATTTTGATTTTCCATTTTTGTATTCTGTGAAATGATGCCACCCTGGGAACCTGAGTAGACATTTTGATAATTGAGGCCCCTCTGTCTGTGTGTGTCAGCTAGGAGGGCCGGTATGTAGTGTGCAGAGCCCAGTCAGGTGATACAGAGGTGTCAGTGGCGGCTGTCTGACAGGGCAACAGAGCACCATTCAGGACCAAATTTGGGCCCTGACCCTGAGTGGGAGGGCACTAGTCAGACAAATGCACACACCCCACCTCAACATAAGCTGTATCACTCTCATGCATGCTTCCCATACTACTTGTTTCTGTTTTAGAACTGTGCACATTTTTCACCCCTTGCACTCCATGAATGATCTTTGTTGAGTGAATAGATGAGAAAAATCATGCTCTACTTAGCAGTGCTGTAATCTAGTCTGGACAACAGAGTTTTTCCAAAGAGTGAAATAAGAAGGCGAAGGTGTGATGAAGTGTAACAAGGCCGTGACTGTAGTTGGAAACCAAAAAAACTGAATTTTTGGCCAGCATGATTCAGCAGTTAACCAAAATTAAACAATGAGTTGCCAGTATGTCTGCTTGCATAATTCTGCTGGTACTGACAGAGAGCTCCCATTTTAAAGCAAGACATTATGCAGATATCTCTCATAAATGTATTTAATCTGCATGTGAGGGAGGCCAGGAGTACGCCTTTTTTCTGTCTTGAAGAAGCATTGAGTAGAGTGTGTTTGGACTGTGACAGGCCACTTTAACATTCAGGCCTATGTTTCTGTTGGGTATTGACACAACTATTAAGAGTTATGCTTGCCATTTGAGTTATGCCATTGAAAAGGTCTTTGGCATCAAGCGCAGCCAGTTAGGTCTTATTGTGGCTGATTGCTTTACTACATTGTGGGACATTAAGTAATGGCTGTGGCTCAAAAGACAATTATAAGACAGCATTCCCACAAAATGAGTCTTATGGCCAAAACATTGTCCAAGTAAGAGGTCCCTTAGTAAGCTGTGCAACAATGCCAAGGCAACTCCTCGGGCATTGCTGATGGGCATAAGTCTGTCCTAGCTTGAATACTAAGCCCAGCACTCCTGAGTCTACAGTCCAGCTGCATTCCCACTCATTTCCATATGGCCTATGCACTGCAGCCTAATCTGCAGTTAAAAAGTCAACAATTACAAACGTCCATAGAGGAATATCAACACTTGCTCACAGTGAACAGAATTAATACATTACAAGTAACTGTATTTTGCTCAGAGTGGTCAGGTGGTCTGGATGAAATTCATTAACACTGCTACATAATGTACTTATCTCCTGTGTGTTGAGGGTGAATATGAAATGTGAGGAAATGTTGCTGTGCAATTGCATGAGCTGATCTCTTATTACAGTACATTAACTTTTATGTAAGAAGTGCGTGGGATGATACTAATCTACTAAAAACAAACAATCTCTGCCTTTGATATTGTGCCTCTGACTCTTAGCAAACAGCTAAACCATCACATTATTGGAAAGAAGTGTCGCTTTCCCCCCCAAACAAACTGTCTGTGGAAGAGCTGAAAACCCGTCTAGTTCATTTAAACACATAATTTGTGACTTTTCAGCATCTACAACAGTCATGGATGTGATTTTTCAGGATTTAAGTCTTCATATACAGTCCCCATTCCTTTGTAACTGGATGTGGCAATTTGCATGTTTTTCTTTTTCTTTTTTTTTGGATGTTCATATCTGTAAATGTTGATGCCTCGTACCGGATCATTTCATGTTCTTTGAGATGTCTTTTAATAAATAATGGCATTTTGTTGTACTGTTTTCAGGTATTGGCCTGGTTTGAGGAGGGAGAAGAAACTATCACAGCCTTTGTGGAGCCTTTTGTAATCTTACTTATTCTTATAGCCAACGCCATTGTTGGTGTGTGGCAGGTGAGAAACTTCTAGATCTAAAACATGCTGTATCCTTAAGCTGCTGACACTGAAATTAGATCCCACTAAATCTCCTGTATCTGTGGAAACTGTCTGGGTATGATGAAATATTTTCATCTCAGCTCTGTTACTTAAAATTCACTGCCTTTCTTTGTTGAGAGAAATCACATTTCATTATGCAATACGGTATTGTATTTCAGTACCCGTCTCTGCTGTGGGATGTGGAAAGCAGTGTTGTATTAGAGCCTGAATAGTCATCAACATTCATTAAGTAGAGAGAGATAAGATACCTATCTCAGATCGGCTTATCAGTGGCGCTCGCCCATTAAAGATCTGTAGTTTTTGCCATCTCTGTGACATTATTTGCTTTTCAATGAGGAGCCAAAGCCCCGCTGATGAGGACAGGTCCAGACAGTGGATCAGTGATAACATTTCAGAAAAAAAAAAGATGTAAAGTACATTCCATGTACCAAAGACACAACCTACCCTGGTTTGAAAATGTAACATTTTTAATACCCATTAACATAGTAGACTAGTGTTGAAACAGATGACTTTGTCTTATTGTTGTAAAGCATTAATACCCATGTAGGCATCCTGATTATCTGGAAAGGAAACCGTCTGTTAGTTGTTGCTGCAATTGGAAGATCTAAATGTCATCGCTGGTCTTAATCTGTAAGCCACTTTGCTATCAGGTTAATACAATCAACGAGCTATTTTCGTTCTTGTGGTTAGATTATTTCTTTTTTTTAAAAATGAGTGGGCAGTTCACTTGACTCAAGGTTTTTTTTTTTCTCAGAAGACGTTTGGTAGAATGAAGTCAAGATGAACATCAGTGGAGAAAGTGCATGTGTGGGATTGGACCTTGGTCACTAGGGGGGAGCTGTAGACGGTGACATGTTTGTCTCTGACCACATCCTAGTTAAATTCTCAAGACATTACTGAAATTCATTATGGCTTAAAAATAATATAACTAACAGCAAGTTGTTCCCATTGTAAATTGAGCAAAAAATCACTAAACAACTGTGTGCTGTAGACAGAGTAAATGCTTTTCCTGTAAACCCTAAGTCACCATAGGAAACAGGAAATGATGGATTTGGCCATATCTGATATGATTTGCTCCTGAAAGCTGCCCAGCAACAGACTTCACAACTTAATTTTCCTAAACAAAACTGGTTATCAGAATCAATGCAAAAATAAACATGCCTACATAAATATAAAATTAGATCTTTTATCCAATTCTTTTATGAGTTCTTTTATCCAGCTTGCTCACTATGAAGCCACTGCATATTCAAAGGGGAATCCCTGCATGCCATTAAGTCTGGCACTGCCACTATTGGTTAATGTGATTTTATCATCTGATGCGCTTTACTTTTCAACAGTTAAACAATGTTGGCACCAAAATTCATTTTTCCACTCATCAGGAACGTAATGCCGAGGATGCCATTGAAGCCCTTAAGGAGTATGAACCTGAGATGGGTAAAGTGTACCGCCAGGACAGGAAGACTGTCCAAAGGATCAAGGCCAAAGACATCGTGCCTGGTGACATTGTGGAAGTTGCTGGTAAGCTGACCTGGCCTTTGTTATGTGTTTTCCAATGGACTGGGATATGTGTGTGTCAAAATCTTTCCAAACAATTGCCTTGGTCCACAGAAGAAATGCTCTCTACCCATCTTCTTTAGCTCTGATTTCTTTACTTAGCCCTTTTTGTCACACATGATCATTCTAGGGATGCAGGGATGCATTTGTGATTCAGTGTTCCCACTAGTTATGGAATTCATGGAATATCATGGAATTTCAAGTAAAGAGGAAGTCAGAGAATTGACTAAATTATCTGGAGACATCAACAAATATCAAGGCTTTGTACAAGTGGAGTGGAAAGCAAATGACTGAGCTTCGTTAACAAACCAGGAAGGCGTATTTTTAGATCATAGAGACACTCTGATGTGGTTATGAAATGCCTTGGAAAAGCCAAGGAATTTTACATCAGGGCCTCAGTGGGAACCCTTGTCACAGCTATTGTGGTGGTTGCTGGTAATATTGGTGATTTAGCAAGTCAACCATATTCGACTGTCATACTAATTTTTTCCTCCTTGAGCTTGAGGCTGCCGAGCAAACAGCATCAGGCAAATCCCTAAGATGTGGAAAGTTAAAATGTTGCTGGGTGCTTAGACTTACGTCAGGCAAAAGGACCATCTGAATATCACATGAGCTAAACAAACCCAAACAAGATCAAACCTTGTTATACACAGAAAATTAGCGATTTAATGCTTTTGCAGTTACGATCAACAATTTTTTGTTTCTTTGTAAAAGAGGGTTTATTTTATCTCATATCTCATTGATGATCAAAAAGCCTTGGTGCTATGGTAGGATAGTTCTTGTTTCCATTTGGCTCTGCCTCAGGTAAAGTCTATTTTTAACAGAGCATATGATTCCAGGTATGGTCATGGATTACATTTAGCACAAGCTCTAGTTCATACCCCCCTTCCCCAAGTGCCACTGCAGAGGTGACTCACCCTACAAGATCGGTGTATTTTGAGATGTTCCTATTAACCTGTTGTCTCAAAGGGCTGGGCACAAGTGATATCGAGGCCCATTTTGCTGTGTGTGTGTGTGTGTGCGTGTTTTTTCCTCTTGTGTCCACACACAGTCTGGATGAGGCTCAGCTGAGGTTTGCTGCTCCCAGCAGTGCTACACATTGCCACATCCTCAGCTGCAGCCTCCTGACTCAAAAGACAGATTTCTTGCAGTGCAGCATCTGAATGAGCACTGGAGTGATTAACACTGCTGTGATCCCCTCACTGTGTTATCCCTAAGTGAAATTCCAAGTATCAGGATTCAGCACTTTGGTTTTTGAAAGGACTGTTTTCCCCTGCAGCATACACACATGGCCGTATAGAGGGATGAACAGAGACGGCTGTGTTGTGGAATGCAGGGAGTCCTTGAAGTACCAGTGTTATCAAGATACTCCATTTAACCCCAAGCCACGGAGGCGATGCAGTGTGTTTCTGTGCATAGTGGTAGGTTTTATTTTTAGCTGTCATAGGGCAGTTTAGATTAAGGAATACCTTATTTATAGTAGGCAGTGACAGTAGTGAAGATGACAGGTGTCTGCCCCCCCAGTCCCCTCCCTTCCCAGCTTGCCCTCTGAACCGTTGTTACAGTGGGTGATGTGGGACAATGTGCAGCAGGACTCTGGAGTAACCTTGACAAGGGCAAATGTAGCACTGAGTGTATCAGGAGGAAAATCCACCCCATTTTGTAACCCTGTGGTTGTTTTAAAATATATAATTTGTTTTCCATTGAATGCTAATCCTGACATTTTGATCATGTGTCATTAATGAAAATAAGTTTAGTGAGCTAAATTGTTTAGATTAGGTTTAAAAAGAAACACGTGGCTCTCCACTCGCACAGTATAGATGCCTGGTTATTTAAACAACCCGGGTGAAGGTCATCGTACGTTTTGCTGTCAGCAGTTATACTGAAACGCAGCCCAGTTGACAATAAACCGGATGCTTTCTTCCTGCAGTCAGAATGAGCCCATCAGCCCAGCTTACTTCACAAATCCTCCAAATCTCCTTCATAGTGGTTCCTGTCAGCCTCCTTTTTTATGAATAATATTTTCCCAAAGCTCCAAAGTGACCCCCTGCCATGCAGACGAGCAATGTGATGACGCACATGCTATCCAGCCCGCTGCTGAGCTGAGGCAGAGGACAGAGGCGCAAGCCCTCTGTGGCTGGCTCAGCCGTGAGAAGAATAGGCTAGCAGCTCAGCTGTGGAGCTGCTTGTCAGGGTGCTGCTGTGGATTTGAATGCTGCTTCCTGCTCCCACCTTCAGCTCCCATCAGCCCCGATGAAATAGACACGCTGCTTTAAGAGGCTTGCTCACTCAACTGTGCTTAACATCATGGAAATTGGGTGTGGAGTATTTGTTTTGCTCATCGCCTGTCTGTGTAGTGCATTTCTCTTTTTTTCTCTCTCTCTACTAGACTATTATCTACTTGCAGCGGTTCGATCTTTATGACTTAGCCTTCCCTTTTCAAGCCTGAGCTGTCTCATCTTAGTAGATGAAAAAAAAAGACGTTGGGCTGCTCTAACCAGGCTGATCTGCAGCCCTGTCCATTTCTCTGACTGCTCTTGTAGGGTTGATAAAGGACCTGTTTCAGCTGTTTTCTTCACAGCAATGTGGCTCCGGCTAATGCTGCAGTGGCACACCAAAACTAACCCCGGGCTTTTTCTAACCGCTAATTTACTGCCGTCCAGGTCAGGAAATCTGGATTCATGTTATGGGTCTTACTGAATAACACTGATTATCCATTTTTTACACTTAAAATGGAAGCTAAAGACAAAGTGATGTAGCTTTGCATGATTACTAATCAGGATGGAAAAATGCCACCAGCCAAATGCTGATAAGTCTGTGTAAGTCAGTTAACTCAACAAACCACTTGTGTGGCTTTAAAAAAAAAAAAAAAAAATAGATGTTAGCTGGTAACATTTGGAGTTCCCCAGCTACAGTATCCAGTGGATAAAAAGTTTGGGTTGCTGCCCAGGTCATAACACAGGACTTACTGTATGTTGCCAGTTTACAGTTTGGTGTCGAGGACTTGGTGATTTGGATGTCTGCCTTTTCTCAGAGCAGCAGAGCTGAGTGGGTATGTTCTCTGCCGCATGTGAACATGTGGAGTCTGGTAGTGATACCAGCCTGTGTGGGGGGTAATAAAAGGGGAGGATCTCTTAACTGCTCCTATTGTGTGGAGAGTGAGATGGCCTTATAGGGAAGTGCTTTGTGGATAACAATCCCACCCCATCGAGCCCTACGCACAGGAACCCTACCCATCAGCACCCACACCCTCCACTGAGATTCCAGACACCACGGATAGCGTGTGGCATTTTGTGTGGCCTGGCAAGCGTCTTTTGTCACCGAGGGACAGTCTCCTGGCGAGGCTCTGGTCCAGCCAGGTGTCCAGTGTTTCCGGCTTGTCAGCTAGATGTACCAGAATGGGCCGACCTTACTGACTAAGCAAGGACTAATTGGATGCTCGCAAAACTCAAATGTAGTAACGGTCTTTGCAGCAGTGGTTCTTGACCATGTGCCATGGAGATGCAAAACTATGTAGGAGGGACACTACAGCTCACCTTACTGACTAGGTCTCTTTTGTGTTTGAAGGTAAAAGCACCTGACAGTGTTTTGTTTGAATCAAAACCTGCCGTATACCATCAAGACCCAACAGTCTCTTGGGTCTAAATGGTATATGGTTAAGCGCTATTTTGAATTCCACCAGTGTTGAGGACAAAATCCACCCACATGGTTATGGTTATAGCTTGGTTGGGTGAGAGTACATATAATGGCTGTTTTTATGTATTTTCAACAAACTTTCTGACCAATCACAGTGCTTGTGGGCGCATGTTGCCCAGAATTCTTTGTGGGATTCATAATGATGCTGTTGTACAGGGTTTACAAAGTCCACATCCCTAAGTATTACTGTACTGTGTAACTCAGTGGAGCATGACACTCAAGCTACTACAGTTTCAGTCACACAATTCTGCTTTCGAGATACCAGTTATTGTCTCAGTATAAAAGTATTCACTAAATGCTTTTTGTGAAATGAATCTCCAGTACAGCTAACAGTGGGACCTAGCCTCCATTAGTAAATCTCATGCTAGTTTTCTACAGACAGTGCAGATGCATTGAGTCCACTGTGCTAGTCTTGTTAACCTTGAGTCCTATGCAGCATGCATTGACTGCTGGGAATCTGTGCTATGCTGTCTGGTTAGAGGTGGGACAATGTGAGGTCAGAGCACAGTGTTATGAGGGGCCACCGCTGAAAGTAGTGACCTTAAGACATGAGGGGAAAGTGACAGAAACTTGAGTAGAGACTATGAGCCCCCCCACCACCACCACCACCAAAGATAGGCTGGTGTGCATTCCTGTTTCTGTCTCTCTAATCCTCACTGCAGCCTCCGCCATCACACAGCATAATAAACAGGGAATAATAAGTGGGATGTTTGCAGCTAACCTCTTTTATATAAAATAAATAAAAAAATATTTTATATGGTGACAATCTTATTTCTAAAGCTGCAAGTATGTCAGAGGTATGATACATTTATTTCCATTTTTCTAAAATAGTTATTTTCTGTAATGCCTATACAGTATGCTTTCACAAGGTGCATTTTACTGGTAAATTGTATCGGCATCACATCTGCGCAGGCTGTGGTGAAACCTCTGTAGATTAAAAATCTATGAGGGATTCAAGGATTTCCATACTCAGCTCATGTTATGTCTGCCTTTAGCTTCATTTGCCTTTTAACTTACTGCGAAGCCTCCAGTTCATCTTGACACAAACAGCTTCGCAGTCCTGGGACAGGTTCTGTTACTATGGCAACTCAAACAGTTGCTTGCTATGTAGATGCCCAATCTGCTGCTTAAGATGCATAACAGATGTAGTATGGATCTCAAGGGGAAGTGGAGAGATGGTGCTTACATAACCAAGGTCAGAGGTGAACATCAACTCCAGTCAGCAGTCACATATAGGAATCCATAGCACAGACTTGGTAAGACAAATCTTGGTAAATTTAAGCTCAAGTATGTTTTTATTTTATTTATATTGTTCTTGTTGTTGTTGCTGTAATTCCACAAACCACTTTGCTGACCAAACATCATTTAAAGATCCTGCTCCATTCTTGTTGGCTAGTAAAACAGTGGAACTGACTGGTGAGTTTTGTTATTTACTAGCCACTCAAACCAACACACAAAACAAGTTTCCTGCCCTGTTAGGCCTACACAGTGACTTTGTTTACATTCACACACACACACACAAAAAAATGCAATTACAATACAATTTAGACAATTTAAGTAGAGCAGGACCCACGTAGGTATGATATTCTTTGTACGTCAGTGCAGTTAAGCCCTACGTCAAAGCATTATCACAGTAACGTGGTGTACTCACGTGAATAAAGACTAGTCAGAACACAGATAGACCTTAATTGCATTTAAGTTTGAAAACAAGTTGTTTATTTGTAGTTGGTGTCCCAGCTCATATTGTGTGTTTTTTATATTGTTGCATTTTTTTGCACACAGAAAACATGACTATAATGTGATTAGAACAATTTAAGTGAAGCAGAAACCATATTCTGATCATGTTATAGCGGTTATGCTCTACGTCAAAGTATTAATCACAAAGTCGTGTATTTACATTAATAGAGACCATTCATAACAGGGATCCACCTTAATCGCATGTGAGTTTGAACAAGTAGTAATTTGTGACCCAGCTTATATTGCTCTTTTTTTTTTTTTTTCAATTCCAGTTGAATATTTGCAGCCACCCTATGTCACATGAAAGCCAATTATTTGGGTAGGCACCACTTAATAGAATCGTGGAATCACCCTGCTGATTTAATCAAAGTGACCGTGGAAAAATACGCACTTCAGAGGGTCTGTCAGTTGATACCACAGCTTTGTTCAAGCAATTGCAAATGAGAAAAAGAGTACAGAGATTATATTCTCTTTAATGATTACTCTGACTCATGGAAATGTAACTCCAGTACTGAAGGCTGCCAAAAGCTTCATTTCAACTAGTACAAACCAGTTTATCATATCTTTAACCGTGACATGAAGCAGAGAAGAGGGAGCCATGGAGGGCTAGTGTTTTTCCATCTTCCAGACTGTTGTTTTGTAAATGATTTTGTGTGTGTAAAAGTAGCCAGTGAGAGCAGCAGTAGAAGCTGCGTTGGAAAGCTGCCGCATGTGTCACCTGTTGACTGTGCTTCTGAAATAGCCTCCTCGACATGGCAGGAGCTCAGCCTTTTGTTTCAGCTGCCATCAGCACATGCAGCCTCCTGACTGGCCACGAGGAAGCCTAGCCTACCGAGCCGCACTCCATTCCCTAATACGCAGCAGAGGCAGGTGCCAGTCAAAACTGGCAGCTTGGGTGCCGTGACTGCCTTGCTTGCTGTTGAAAGGTGGACCTCTGGGAGTCATATTGGCAGCGCCGTATCACTGCAAGCACAGGGGTGAAAAAGGCAGAGCTGGAAAATAGTAAAATAACAGTACTTGAACAGTTTTTTGATGCTTGCTCTTTACTTATGCTACTTTGCACTTAAATACAAAAAAGTACTTTAGTTTTTTTTTTTAGTATACTTTAACTATCAGTGTATTTTACCGCTAATATCTCTATACTTTGAATGTTGAATGCAGGACCTTTTCTGTTATGTCACTGCTGCTTTCACTTAAGAAAATTCAAGAGCTGTTTTCCACCTCTTTGTTTGAGGAGATCGTTGGACTGCCACCAAATAGGATGTTGACATTAAGGGTCAGATGATCTACACCTGATCTGGGGCGGGCCTGCAGTGTAACACAACTTAAGGATAATGCACAAAGCTAGCCATGTCACTCAGCACTTGGTCTTTTGTATAATATCAGCATATATCACCATAGGCACCCAGCCCTCCAGCCATATTTCTTGGCTCAGTGCTCTCTCTCACTCTCTCTCGCTCTCTCTCTCTCTCTCTCTCTCTCTCTCTCAAAGTTGTCAACATTTCTTCAAAAGTAATGACTTTGCACAGGAAGTCTTATGCAACCATCAAGAATGCAGCTGTAAAGCTCTTCTATGGAAAATTTTTAATGTTTTGTTCCTGTGGTCTAGCCAAAGACAATCCTTTTCATCCTTCCAGAGATGAGATCCGCTCTCTTCCAGTTTAATCAATTGAGGAACCTTTCATCATAAGTTGAATATTGAAAATGTCTTTCTTTAAAAAAAGGATTCATATCAAGCTCTATCATCCGTGAATGAAGTGCAATCTCAGTTTATAGTTTGAACTGAAAGTGACCTGACCCTAACCCTGCTTCCTTACATCTGTTGTGTGGTCTTCTCAGAAACGAAGCTTCCATTGCGCCTGTTGTTCCACATTTAGACGGTAAAAGATGCAGCTGAGCTCAACACAAGTCTTTCTCAGAAAAGCTGTCACTGTCTCTCTTGACTGGCAAATGCCCACTGATAGATCAGAGTTCCTGGCACCGCTGTTGGTACATCTAATGAGTTGATGCCCGTCCAACTACTGGCTGGGCCGTCTCGCCCGGTGGGGTGTCACAACTCAGGGAACCAAGACTGTTGGTACACACTTGATTGTGACGAGTCTTGTGTGTCTTAAGAAATATGTGAAAGCTTAGAGACATAAACTTGTTAATGGAGGGTTAGCATGCTGACACAGTGGTGTGTGTTTTGAGAGTTTAGTCTGAGAGACTTCTCTGTTGTGTCTTTGTCTTCCTCTGATTGACAGGGGCTGGTATTATCCCCTTCTCTTCCTGTACTGTGGTGACGATGAGGAAACAGCTGCCATCATGTGTCCACATTTAAACCTGATCAGCGCATTGGGAAACATATTGAAATACTTTTCCCATTTTTAGCTGCATGCGTTGTTGGTCCTGATGCTATTTTTCCCCTCCCATTTCTCAAGGGCACAAGAGGGTTAGATCACTGTATGTGTTTCCCTCAAAAGGGAATCCTAATGTTGAAAATGTAGACAAAAAAAATGTACCAGTCATGCTTTTTTCCCACACAGGGGATGGAGTTTCCATCTCATCTTTCTCCTGATTAAGAGGAAATTTAGATGTTATGTTCGGCTTTGTTATTTTGTGAGATTCCCGCTCAATTGAGTCTGTCTTCTGAGTTGTGAGCCTACCGTGTTCTTGATTGAGGTCTCTCAAATCATTCTGACACAATTAGCATTTAACAAGTAGGCCTATATGTAGATGACACACAAGGATCTGTGCCATAGCCTGAGCCATTTCCCCAGTTTCTGTTGCCTTTATGTACTATTAGGAAGCTGAATTGGGTCACTGCAATTCAGATGTGCCCAAATTGGCCTTTTCCTTTGAGACAGCCCTTTTATGGCTCACAAGTCCTCCATTTCCTTCTTTTTTTTCCCCTACAGCGATGGTAGTGCTGTTCTGTTGCTGTATGGCACAGCAGCCAGTCCTGAAGTGAGCTGTGCTTCCTCCGTTTCCATCGACGCCGAGTGACTGACTGCAGAAAACACAGAATGCCTCATCTGTTAGGTCACCGTTTAGCTTATAGTCAAGTGCAGTAACATAAATGCCATTCGGAGGACACTTTAATCTAAAGCACCTTACAGTACCATGAGTGTATGTATTTTTAGCCTGGGTGGGCTCAGTGGGAATCAAACTCCCTGACCCTGGCATTGTTGGTCTCACGCTCTTCTTCTCATTGGGCCACACAGGGCTGTGTACTATGCAAATATCCATGTCAATATATGACAGGCAGGATTACTGCTGTTTTTGATTTTCCTTATGATCACAGGAAAAGCAATTTGTTTTGCGTTCATTGATTGTAATAGCTATATGTTTTTGTTTTTGTTTTTTTTGTTTTTACCACAAAGGCTGCTGGTCATTATTGTAAGCTTTGAAAAGTAGACTCTTACGCTCTTTTGTCTTTTCCCTGTTGATGTTTCTGTATGTTTTGTGTATTTTGTCATTTCCTGTTTGATGGGTTTTATCTCTGTTTGTGGTTTTGTTTGATTCTAGTTGGAGACAAGGTGCCTGCTGACATCCGTATCTGTTCAATCAAATCAACAACTCTGAGGGTAGACCAGTCCATTCTGACTGGTAAGACATGTCTGCTAACTACTGGCCTTACCATTCACACATTAGCTATGTTAAGACATTTTTCATTAGTTTTGCAGTTCTCTCTGATAACATAGTATTTTGAATACGTTAAATTATGCCCACAACATTGCTGTAATTTGGCAAGACTTACATTCACACTACCTTTTCTAATCATAGGTTTCACTCCCATCACTCCCATTGCACTCCCAAGACTGATTTACTTTGACTGTATTATGACTTTCTTCCCATGAGCACATGTGTTTATCAACTGAAAGTTTAGTGAGCATGTGAGAGAAAGTTAGGGTGTATCAGTTCTGTTTTCCAGGTAGCATGAATTATGAACACCACAGGACCCTCTGTAGAGAGTGTTGTCTGTGCTTTCTCCTAGAGGTTTTGTGCAGAGACATATGCAAATAGATGTGACCCGTTGCCCTCTGTTCTCTGTGTAGGCGAGTCTGTTTCAGTTATCAAACACACCGACCCTGTGCCTGACCCCCGTGCCGTCAATCAGGACAAGAAGAACATGCTCTTCTCTGTAAGCAGCTGGCTCAACTCTCCACAAGACACCACTTATCCTCTTGTTGACCTTGAACCACGTTTGTTTGGCTTCACACAACTTCAGGGGAAACAATGCCTGTTTTTATTTAGAGATATGTTACATGAGATGTTATCCTTTGTACTTGCTCCAGCATGTATGTGCTCTCTGTTTACAGGGCACCAACATTGCTGCTGGCAAGGCTGTGGGTGTGGTGGTAGCCACCGGTGTCAACACAGAGATCGGAAAGATCCGTGATGAGATGGCGGCCACCGAGCAGGAGAAGACGCCCCTGCAGCAGAAGCTGGATGAGTTCGGTGAGCAGCTGTCAAAGGTCATCTCTCTCATCTGCATCGCTGTGTGGATCATCAATATCGGCCACTTCAATGACCCCGTGCACGGAGGCTCCTGGATCCGTGGTGCCGTTTACTACTTCAAGATCGCCGTAGCACTGGCTGTGGCCGCCATCCCCGAGGGTCTGCCTGCCGTCATCACCACCTGCCTGGCCCTGGGCACCCGCCGCATGGCCAAGAAGAATGCCATTGTGCGCAGCCTGCCGTCCGTGGAGACCCTGGGCTGCACCTCTGTCATCTGCTCTGACAAGACTGGCACCCTCACCACCAACCAGATGTCTGTCTGCAGGGTGAGTCACTCACTCACTCACTCACACACACACACACTCACACTCACATTGTTGGTGGTGCACTGACCAGTTTAGTTGTGTGTGATTTCTTATCTTTGTAATACCTGAATTATCTAACACCGTGGTCCACAGGTTAGAGATACCATCCCTTTAACCAAAAAGCCACTGCTGCCCTTCCTGCTGCAGTTAAGCCATGTGTCCTGTGGAAGTGCCCTTTAGCAATATACTAAACCCCTACACACTCAGTTACAATAGGTCTCTCTGGTTAAGATTGTCAGTGTAAAAAAAGAGAGTGCAGTCTTCTTTGTGGTAGAGAATAAAAGCTGTTTAACAAGGAGCCAACATGCTGCAGTCGCTCTAATCTACATTGAGTTGCTGGATGACTTGCAGTGCTGCTGTTGCATAACTGACCTTGCGTCACCAAGCTGCAAAGCAGTCAGTCTGTAGTTCCTTTCCCTCCCACTCTATGAGTGGCACCCTGGTGCCGCTCGGCCCCACATTATCAGGACATTTTAGCATTTATTAAAGTTTAATCCTCTTTGTTGCCTTTGCATTGATTTCCTCAGAACTGTTGGCTCAGCCGCTTTTAGAATTGGACTTGTGGCATTACTTTACATTATTTATCGAACAGTTTACTACAGTTTTTTTAGGTCTGTTTTATTTGGGACCTCACACTAAGCTTCATGTTACACTTGCTATGATTCAGTAGCCCAGTGATCCTGCAATTACTGCTGTTTTTGATGAGGCATTGTGATTCAAGTTGTAAAATAAAGAAGTAAACCACTAAAAACAATGCATTTGCTTTTAGGACAACATTAAGAAAAAATATTGCTTGGAGTTGCTTGCTTGGAATATAATGACACCCGTATTGTGACCTTCATTAAACACTGACTTATCTAAGTTGGTAGATCATTGTCATCTGGTTTCTTTGGCAGAGCTTAGTGCCAGCATTGCCAGGGTCAGGGGCTCAGTTTATGCAGGGGTCACCCATAAATGGATTTGCATAAAAGTGCCAACATCAAGTGCCATAATGTAACCTTGTGAGTATGAAATGAGACCCCAAACACCGCCAACAGGAGCATGTAGCCTATCTTCTACATGTCTTTGTTTTTATTCTGTCCACACAGACTTTAGCCTGTGTGATATAAAAGCTTTATAAGTCTTAAACTGAACAGAAGAACTGAGCCAAAAACAAGCCTAATGGAATGTCCATTTTCTTCAAATCATCAGACAGTAACAGCAGAAGTCTTTGAAGTGCGGCCTCTGGCTTGAGGGGGTCTTTACTGATTGTCATCACACTTCTTCTGACGTTAGTCTGTGTAGGCAGTCCCTCCGATTAGCTGTGTGTGTGTATGTGTGCGTGCGTGTGCAAGTGTGCATCCGTGCATGTGTGTGTATTCTCCAGTAGGAAGGAAGCTTCCTGTGGGAGTTGGCCTGGCCCTGTAGCTTCTTCCTTTTGGGCACCACTTCTCTCTTTGCTCTGGCTCCCTGGTAGCCTCTGCAGTTTACTTACGGAGGGAAACTAAACACCCTCTTCTCACAGCATGCAGCAGGCCACCCAGCTTGGCCCTCACAGAGACACTGGAGGCTGATCTGATATCTTAATAGTTCTCGCTTCTCATGCTCACTGGGGAGTTCTGTGGTTTCTGCTGCCACCTGCTGTGGCAGTAAAGACACTCACAGTCGATTCACACACTGTTGATCTGATCACATGCTGTCTGCTTTGGGAACGGTCATATTCATCTTTGTAATGTCCCACCTTGTCTTTTGCTCTCCAGATGTTCATTGTTAACAAATCCGAAGGCGACAGCTGCTCTCTGGCAGAGTTCACCATCACAGGTTCTACCTATGCACCTGAAGGAGAAGTGTGAGTACCCTAACCACACTTGATACTTTTTTCTTGGTACTTTTTTTCTTACCTGCACACTGCACAAAACACGGTCAGTCACTGGCGGCGGGACATTTTCATGAAGCAATGTGGTAGTTTCTCCTGATGTTACCCAGAGACGTGCTGTGATTTTTTTTTATTTTTTTTATTTTATTTATTTATTTGTTTGTTTTGCCATGGGTGACTGTGATTTGTGCCTGTTTGGACCATCTCAATGGCATGGTGCTCCCGTGACTTGTGTTACTTTCAATACCTCAATTGGTGGAGACACTTTAAGCTACAGATCCCTGAAATCTCAAAACCCTGGTTTATGTATTATGCATGTCTGTTAAACTTTGATATGAATCTCTCAGGATGGGAAAAAAATATTTCAATACATCGTTTGTGCATTCTAACGCACACGTGCCAGTGGTAAAATGATCATATCAGTGAAAAACTGCTGTGCGTGACGCACAAAATAATGAAATCATAGAATTTTATCCATATAAACTGGCTCAGTGATTGGTTAACTAAATAGATTATGCTGTGTTCAAGAGAATATAGATTGGTATGGAAAATATTGAAGACAAAAATATGATGGGAGGTATGGAATCTTTCATTGCATCTTTCAAATGATACAGCGCTCTCTTCATAAAGGTGAATAAATAAAGGATCAATAAATAATGCAACATTTAATTTTTAAATACAAATAATGGCTTATTAGCAATAAGGAATTATGACATTTATTCTATTTAGACAAGAAGGAGAAGCAATTGAGAACTGAGACATGGATGTGGCAAAGAGGGGTGTAAATTACTGTTAAAAGGATGTTAGTATTTTTTCTTAACTGTGTTGCACACAAACAGATACTTACCCAGGTTGATCTTCTGTGCTTCTCCTCAGCTACCACGATGGCAGACAAGTGAAATGCTCCCAGTATGATGCCCTGGTTGAATTGGCCACCATCTGCGCCCTGTGTAATGACTCCTCTTTGGACTTCAATGAGGTTTGAACGCTGCCTGCTCCACATGCCCGACTTGGACAGAGTGTAATCTGGTGTAACGGTGGCTAACTCGTCTGTTTTTGCTATCAGGCTAAGGGTGTGTATGAGAAGGTTGGCGAGGCCACAGAAACTGCTCTGACCTGCCTGGTGGAGAAGATGAACGCCTTTGACACAGACATCCACAACCTGTCCAAGATTGACAGAGCCAACGCATGCAACTCTGTGAGTGGCATCGGCTCCCTCAACTCGACACCCTGCACATTTCCTCTCAGCTGCCTCAGCTGGATTTCTTAGTCTGTCTCTTTCTTTATATCAGGTGATCAAACAGCTGATGAAGAAGGAGTTCACCCTGGAGTTCTCCAGAGACAGGAAGTCCATGTCTGTCTACTGCACCCCCAACAAATCCCGCTCCTCCATGGGCAAGATGTTTGTAAAGGTATCCAGACAGGGTTCCTGTGCAGCTGTGGAAAAAAATGAAAAATGAATTTGATCATTTATAGGCCATAAAGGTCTTTCAACTGAACAAAAAGCACCGTTGTTTAGTTCCAGAACTCATATCATATAACGCCACTTTTATGAAGTTGAAGATGCATTGTTGTTTGCGGTGTGTGTCATTGTAAGGAAAAACACGTAATTTATAGACTGATGTGGTCTTATTGACAGCCATATTCATTCAGCCACTATTACAATACTTAATACTGAACACAAACCAAAATCTTCAAACCCAAGCAAGAATGGAAAAAAATGTAATTTCGACATGCAAAATGTATACTAAGTTTGTACTGCACAGTTTCCTTGTTTTCCTTGTGGCTTCTATCCAAAACATTTCAGCTGTTTACTGTAGCCCCACTTTTGATTCTGCATTAGTCTCCTGACATATTCTTCACATTTCATTTCACACCCTTCTGTTGTGCATCGCAGGGTGCCCCGGAGGGAGTTATTGAGAGATGCACTCATGTCAGAGTGGGCAACAGCAAGGTTCCCCTCAGCCAAGGCATCAAGGACAAAATCTTGTCTGTGATCCGTGAGTACGGGACGGGCCGTGACACCCTGAGGTGCCTTGCCCTGGCGACACGAGACAGCCCACCCAAGATGGAGGACATGATACTGTCTGACACCGCCAAGTTTTCTGAGTATGAGGTGAACTCTCATTTCATTTGTCATTATTTTTACACTTTAAGAAAACTTAAGCTCTGACATTTGGCAGGACAACAAGACTTCACATACAGTAGACAGGACAGCACGAAATACAACATAGGCGTTAGATTGTGTTTGTTCTGAAACAATTACTCAGTTGATCGGATGATCAATAGAAAATTGATTATATCAGCTAGTCAAAATCCCAACCATTTTCTGATTACAGCTTCATTAAAATCACTTAAGATGTACTAAGATGATTTCATTCACACCCATTCATATTTTCTTTATGAAATCAATCCTTAAGTGTGTTGTTTGGCTGCTTGTGAAACTAAGGAGGAAGTTTCAAGACATTACTGAGGTGTCTGCCCTAGACACGGAGTAATGTCTGGAGTTATCACTCTACAAGTCCACATCAAGCACTGAGCCATGTCTGTTTGTGTGTGTCTAGTCTGAGCTGACCTTCGTAGGCTGTGTCGGCATGCTGGACCCCCCTAGACAAGAGGTCGCAGCCTCAATCAAGCTGTGCCGCCAGGCCGGCATTCGCGTCATCATGATCACCGGGGACAACAAGGGCACAGCGGTGGCCATCTGCCGCCGCATCGGCATCCTGACCGAGGCAGATGATATCGAACGCATGGCCTTCACTGGCCGTGAGTTTGATGACCTGACGCCCTACGCCCAGCGTGAAGCTGTGACCCACGCACGCTGTTTCGCACGTGTGGAGCCCTCTCACAAGTCCAAGATTGTCGAGTTCCTGCAGGGATTCGACGAGATCACAGCTATGGTAAACACACTAAAATTAAATTTCAGCATTCCTGCAGGTCAGAGTATCCAAGGTGTTACGTTGTTTAAATGCATGTTCATATATAAATAGATACAGGACAGCGTCAGTACAGCATGACGGTGTACCATCTGTAGTCTCAGAATTACCGGTGCTTTGTTTCTTTATTTTTGCTGATGAATTTATATTAAATGCAATTCTAAGTAGTATTAAAAAAAAAATTAAAATTGCCTGAAACCTTCAGACACTGTGAAGGTGTTAATTTTCCAGTGTTGCACAGTAAATGACCCCCTTTAAGACAATGTTTCTCTACAGACAGGTGATGGCGTGAATGATGCCCCTGCCTTAAAGAAGGCAGAGATTGGCATCGCCATGGGCTCTGGCACTGCCGTGGCCAAGTCAGCCTCTGAGATGGTCCTCGCTGATGACAACTTCTCTTCTATCGTGGCCGCTGTTGAGGAAGGCAGAGCTATTTACAACAACATGAAGCAGTTCATAAGATACCTTATCTCGTCCAATGTGGGGGAGGTCGTCTGGTGAGTCTCCTCATGATGAGAGGGAAACCGTTTGTCACTCACAGCCCACAGCTCTTGTCAGGGTCTTGCAATGTCACATATATTTAGTATTTGAGGACTTTTAGGACGGTGTTGATGTCTTTTAGTTGTTATTGGAAAGTTAAGTTGTTAGTGGAACCAGTTGTTATTGCAAGTCCGTAGATGGAGAATTTCCTCTTTATCTTGCATGAACAAATATTCACTGTGCTCAAAACAAAAACACACTCAGTCACAGTATGCTCACCATCGTAAATCACTTTCACTTGGACACAGATCATTGTCAGTTTTAGCTCTTGAGACTTGCCTCGCTGTGCCCAAACCATAGCGCAGCCGCTAACTTGAGTATTCTTCCTGGCAGCATCTTCCTCACTGCTGCATTGGGCTTCCCTGAGGCTCTGATCCCAGTTCAGCTGCTTTGGGTCAACCTGGTGACGGATGGCCTACCCGCCACTGCCCTTGGCTTCAACCCCCCAGACCTGGACATCATGGAGAGGCCTCCCCGCAACGCCAAGGAGCCCCTGATCTCCGGATGGCTCTTCTTCAGATACTTGGCCATTGGAGGTTAGTTAATGTTGACTCAGTGCACAGAGTGTGATACAAACACTTTGCACAAATTTCCTATGATACTATTTCCTCGTGAAGAACACTGCCCCCAAATTCACTGTCCTTGAGGGTGGATTGGTGCAGTTTGCGGGTGTTGGAGTTTTTTGGGTAATGGTTCCCAAAGAAACTCATGCATTTTTCCCGGTATCTGTATTACTGTTGCTGCAATGTTTTTCACATGTAAGTTTTTGACTCTTTGAGCTCCATAAACTCCATACTTTAAGGCGATTTGTCTTATGTTATATAGCTAAATATCGTATCATAGTATCAGAAGAATCTGTTAATTTACCGTCATATAATTTTCTCTGTGAACCTATTTGGTCAGGTAATCTGTGTTACGGTAATATCACTTTTGGTGTCTTTGCCCCAGGCTACGTGGGTGCTGCCACTGTAGGAGCTGCTGCCTGGTGGTTTACAGTTTCTGACGAAGGACCCCAGGTCACCCTTTACCAGCTGGTGAGTCTGTATGTCTGAGAAGCCAACCTTCACCATCCTTCCGCTCTCTGCCTTTCGCTGACTCACCTGTCTTCCCCCCCTGCAGAGCCACTTCCTCCAGTGCTCTCCAGACAACCCAGACTTTGATGGCCTGGACTGCCATGTGTTTGAGTCCCCTTACCCCATGACCATGGCACTGTCTGTGCTTGTTACCATTGAGATGTGCAATGCTCTTAACAGGTAATTGCCTTTGGGAGAGGTAGAACGATCTCTGGCAGGGATTTTTGCATGGAATAGATGACAGGCAAACTGTACATCAGAATAAATTAAGTGCCATCTGTAGTCACCTTTTCCCTCTCCTCTCCAAAGTCTGTCAGAGAACCAGTCCCTGCTGCGTATGCCTCCCTGGGAGAACATTTGGCTGCTGGGGGCCATCTGCCTCTCTATGTCCCTCCACTTCCTCATCCTGTACGTGGAGCCGCTGCCTGTAAGTGTCACATCCAAACTCACTGACGACTGGATGACACATTTTAAGAGGAGAGATTTATTCTGAGATAAAGATTAAGCAAAGATGGCTCTGAAATGAGCCATCTGTAATGCCTGATGCAGCTAGCTACAGAAGGCCACAGCTTCATCTCCAGAGTTTTTGGTTTTAGTTGCCCCCTTGTGGTTGTATGGCTTTATTACAGGCATGCAGTGAAAAACATGTAGGGCGTAACTGTAAGTAAATGCAGAATAATTAAGTGGGCAGATACATATGAAACATGCACCTGCTCCTCTTCACTTATGGTCCTGTGTAGCACTGCAGCATGTGAAGCTATAAGCTGGCACTAACTCCAGGGTTAGAGGTTTAGTATTCCAGTGGAGCCATCCATACTAAGGACAGAGACATAGATGGAGGTGTAACGCTAACTCTCTCACCATATGATGCATGTCGATAAATGGCATATCAACAGCCTGCTCTTTCCCCAGGTCATCTTCCAGATCACTCCTCTGGACTTCACCCAGTGGGTGATGGTGCTGAAGATCTCCCTGCCTGTCATCCTGCTGGATGAGCTGCTAAAGTTTGCGGCCAGGAACTACCTTGAATCTGGTAAACAGCTGGACTTGCCAGCCAGCAAAGGCTCCTCCCTGCCTGCATGCACGGAGGGCATCTCCTGGCCCTTCGTGGTCGTCTCCCTCCCCCTGGTGTTGTGGATCTACAGCACCGACACTAACGTGTCTGTCATGTTTTGGCCCTGACTGACTCCAGTACACTACCTTCCCTGTGCACCAGTGTGAAGTGGACATTAATACACTCGTCTAACACAATTAAATTAACTTGGAACAGCTACGCCAACTATATCATGAGGGTTCCAGTCAACACTTTTGCACCTGTTCTGACAGACGTGCTCTGTCTACTGTTA
>OMLB01062748.1:0-18447 GCA_900302555.1 Myripristis jacobus | reverse complement strand
AGTATCTGTACGGCCATGTAATCTACCTAATAATCCAGGTTAGATTTCATTCAAAAGGTTTTCTGCGTGTTCTGTTAGAAATGGTTAGCAAAGTACACTGCCTACAGGCTCAAAAAACCCAAAACATTTTCTTACGTCTTGTTCAATGAGAGTCATGGTCATTCCGTCAGAGAGCTGTTTAAAGATTTCTGTTGGGGATAAAGAAAAAAATGAACGGCATTATTTGAGAAAAGAAACAAACAATACAAGACCAGTTACAGTGATTCAGAGAGGTTGTAAATTTATTTATGAATGTGGATTATAATAGATATGTCAAGTTTCAGGGTCTATAACTAATTCCATAAAGGCCAGTTTTCCCAAGTTTAGATTTGACATGAAGTTGTTGTAGATAGTAGTAGTAATACCATAACAATACAAGAACTACCATCTGTAATAAATCAGAGAGCAGATCGATATACAGCATCTAAAAATGTAAGAGTCGAGGTGGCCGCATGACGATAAATTATGTCTCCATAATCCAACAGGAAGCTGCTTAGCCAAGCCTTTTCTTATCAACATGGCGCTTAAATGTGAACTTCTCATCGAGCCAGATGCCAACATATTTATATTCTGAGACTGGGATGAAGCCGTGATGTTGGGCTCTAAATAAACCTGAACTTGAACTTGAATTTGAACTTGAACACTCTCTCAATAAATGAACCGTTCACAGCAGAGACGTAAATATCCCTGTAATCAACAGCATTGGATCTCAGGAGGAGCATTAATTTAGTTTTATCTAATCGTCTCTGTTCATCACTGTTACATATTTCGAATTTTTCCATGAAAAAACATCTCTTATTGCCTTAAAACGGCTTAGATCTAACTCTGCACCTCGTACTTATTAAATATGCATTGTTTTTTGCTGGTAATAATAATAGGCACAGCACAGCCTCATCAAGCGACCTGATTAGTGACATACCACACCTCGCTGTGCCGGGGTGCGTCTGAGTCTCAGATTTCAGGGGGGTGTGCACATAGACCTCCACCTCCACCTCCAGGAATGTGGAAACACCTCTCCAGTGACATTTTTGAGTGAACGGTGTCATTAGCTCTAACTTACTGTGCATGCAGGCCATGCGGATCATTATGCTGATGAAGGTCTCCAGCGTCATGTGTCGAGTGGCGTCACCGTAGCGCAGAGCCAGCAAGTTCAGCATCTCATCGTTGACCCTGATCCCTGATCAACACAAACACAAGTCGTTTTATTTTACCTTTATTGATCAGGAATGCCTCAGTAAGATTTAAAGTCTGTTGCAGGACTGTCGCCGCCACAAAGCATCAAAACAAATACCGTGTTTCAGAAGCCAGCACTGAGGACGATACATAACTACTACACTTAAAACCCGTTCAGAACCCAATTATGTCAAAACACAAAAAAATTATGCAATGTAAGAAATGGTGGATTTCTTCTCTAAATGCACTCATAAATTGGATTTATATTCACATGATACTTAACACATAATACTTTTTAGTTTTTTTGTCCATTCCAGTAAACAAAGAACCTGAACATGCGACACCTAATAGGAAAAATGACCTTTTTTCCACCAAAAAACATGAATTCATTTAATTTAATTTAATTATTGATTTAAAAAATCCTCACTGTCTGAAGTATCTCCAAAGCCTCCTGAGTTGAATATTCTGTGTACGTAATCAATACGATGATCATACCAAAAAATCTAATCAGAGCTGTCAGAATAAATCAAAATCGTATTTCCCCTCGAGGATTTCCCCTCAAAAAATGTCCTTTTACCAGATTTATTTTGACAGTCAACTTGTAAGTAAGACATTAAACAGTTGTTACAAACAAAGAGAGCTGCCGATGTCCGTGGCCCCCTGGTGCCAGAAAAAAGAGGCCCCTGGGGTGGACGCTCACAGATTTATACCTAAACAGAGTGGGCTGCTCTTTACAGTAGAGAATTTTTACTGATTGGATACAGGACTCCTATGGAAGGATGTTTTTCAAAAGCTATAAATCTCTCATGATATTTTTACACGTATAAGTAATATAGAGTCTCATTATTACTTTAAGGCACAGTTTAAACACAAATAATGTATTTTAACAATATGATTAATAGATTAAAATGTGCCTTATGCTTCCGCCTTCCTCCTTCCTCCAAGTTATGTCCATGAAATGTGAAACGTGCAATAAAAATAAGTGCATTGTAAAAGTACTTTGATTCCTTTACCCTGTCATATGTGGTTTGGCTTGATCAGCTATATATATATGAGAGCTTGGCTTGGCTCGCTTGTCAGTCGTGTTTTGTGTTTTTGTTTTTTAAACTGCATGTGTGTGCAGGTTCTCAGTCATCCCAGGTCATGGTAATCAGTTGAGCCGAGGACAGCTGCACTGTGTTTTAGTTTCTTCAGGACGTGGATGGGAAGTGAAAACGTCCTCAAGAATCTGAAACACTGTCCCGTTGACCCGTTGATTCAACTTTCAAACTGCGTGTTCAGTTTTTCAGTCATGCCAACCACGACACGTTAACAAAAATCAAGCAAAAGTAAAACGTCTACAACTGAAAAAGAGCCAGCAGCCATGTAAATAAACAGCTGTCTTTGGATTCACTTTGGCTGTTTTCTAGCCAGGCACGAATAACATCAGACTGGTCGAATTGACTAATCTGACAAAACTGAGACTTTGGTAAACGAAAATCTGAGGCTTTATGTTGCAAGGCCTTTTTTGGCTTCATAAAAATCTTGTGACAAGGCTGGAAAACAATGTTAAAAGGAAACAAGAGAGTTTTTCTGTTCATTGCTGTAAATTCACCCACTGAAACTGGGATGAATGCCAAGATAGTGCTGATATGTCTTTGATAAACAACTGAAGTGTATTATTATCTATCTTCCAGACTACCTGAAGTCATGATTGCATTCCTCAGCTCACTCAGTGACAAAGTTCCTGTTCGGTCAGCATCAGTGTAGAAGAAAATGTCCTGGTGAGAGAGAGCACACTGTTAGGAGAGCAAGAAAACACAAACCATCAAAGAAACAAGAAAGTGAATCTGGATGTACCTGCCTGAAGAGTTATAATTCAGTCTTTTAAGAGCGTATTGTCACCTGTCGTCGCACAGGAAGACACTCATCATTACTGTTAGTGTGAGCTGCTCTTCACCTTGTATGTGACGACCTTCTTCCACAGACGCAGGAATTCATAGCTGTTCAGTTTGCCTGTCGTTGATGTCTTTTCGGCTCAAGGTTAAGGTGTGCCTCCATGTTGCTGCATATCTTTACTAACTCACAAAGTACTATATAATGTATTTGCTTGCTGTGTGTATGATGTGGTTTTGCCAAATCACAATCAACAGCTAATGCATAAGGATACATCCATAAGAGCAACCATGCTGCGACAGGCATCCAGGCTGAAGCCTCCAGCTTTCAGGTCCCCTGGGGGAAACAGAAAACTCATCACACTGCATACGTTGTGCATCCACCACCAAATTGAACTAAAGCTCAATTGCTGCTGAAACACAGCTCTTGTGTGTGAAGCGTAGTTTCACAGTCCGCACCGTGGAGGATCTTTCCGTTCAGAAGCTTCTGGAGCTGCTCAGCATCCACTTCCTCATACTGGAGATGAAATTGAAATAGACAGGATGACTTGTGTGAGCTTCACCATGACATATTAACCCAAACGCAAAACCATGCATGCACTGGAGGTGAGATCTCATGCTTTTACACAACCAAACAAAAACATACTTGTTTGCACTTATTCAGCAGCATTTGCCTTCAGTTTGAAACATTGCAGTTGGAAGTTATGGGCCTATATGTGCTAAGCCCTGCTCCTCGTGTTGACATAGGACACGCCCCTTTTGGCCTGTCAGTGTGGAAAGTTGTTCAGCGCCGCCTCCACCCATGACCGACCTCCACGTTGGGTTTCGTTACACTACATGGATGCGTTTGGAAACTACAGCCCTGTTTGTGCCAAGTCCCACCCATCACCATGCCTTCTTGGGGCTGATTGGTCCCAAAATTTTAGTCGCTTCTTTGCTGGCCTATGATCAACCTTCCCACCAAGTTTCATGCCAATCTGTCCAGTAGATTTTAGGTTATCTTGCAGTCGGACTGACGGACAAAAAGACGGGCAATCACATAACTCCCAGATGTAAAGTGCAGTGCAATAATGGTGTGAAACTAAAAAAAATGTTTAATGTCCAGATTTCAAACTGCTACTGAATTTGTTGTTTGAGTTAGAGTTTGACTTAACCTGTAATTGAGTTGGTAGACACCTCGCGGCACCATGCCCTACTGTTTAGCTACAGTTCCACTTTGTTGCTTGAATGTCAGTGAGACACGAGATACCTGGTCGGAGTGTTCACTGAACACGAGTCTTGTGCTGTGATCATCATGTCCGTTCTCCATCTGTTTGGGCTACAAATGAAAAGAAGAGAGACTGAACCCTTTCTGTCCAAACTAATATTCAGTACACATCTCTCAGGCCAAACTGGCACTAACAGTTGACAAAAAGTACAGTATCACAATAATATCAGCAAGAACAATAATGCAGTATTTGAAATCTTGCACACCTTTGCAATTTCCATAGAGTCACCAGAAGTCTCACTGAAGGGAAAGACAAAAGATTACACTTGGATTTTGAGTGATTTCTTTTTCTTCTCTCAAACAAAATGTGTGGAAAATGGAAAACAATTCATATATGTCACTTCAGATTCAGGCTCCTGCTGTCTGTTTGATTTCTGCCACCTCTTCATACACTAATAACCCTCTTGCACGCAGTGGGTGGACAGACTGCTTACTAGACATGGATCTCTGCCGTGGAGAGGATGGACAGGATGAAGGAGGCCGTCTCGTTGGGTTTGTGGGTGGACGGCACGATCAGGTATTCACCAGGCTTCAGCTTTGTGAACTCCATGACCTCACGTGCATTCTTGTAGAACTCAGGTTTGACGACAGGCATGTGCGTTTTGAAGAAAGAGGCAGGGAACTTCCCTTTCACCGACTTGTACTGTAAAAGCAAGTGGACATCTTATTCCAGTGCTATGTATATCCATCATCCTAGCTGCCAAATAAAGTTGAAGACTGTACTGTGTAAAATGTGCAACAAAAATCAATTGCTGCAAAGGTTTTTTTGGGGTTTTTTTTAAATTGTTACTTACTTGCTCAGTCACCTTGGAGGAAATGGAAGGGAAATGAGAAGAAATAGCAATTAGTTCAAACCCTTATTCAATCAGAATGTAGCAGATTTTGAAATGGAGTAACATTATTGATACAGATAACCAGTCAAAATGCAGACCAGACTCGTTATTTGCTGCCTCAAGTAACGCTCACACCAAGTATCTTTGGACTGGCTCATTCAGACTCTGCTGTGTCTCCTCTTGTACTTTGGTTCATTTGGTCGGATGAGAACAAATGCGATTCAAGCTCAGGTTGCACCAAATGAAACCTGAATGTGTGATTTTGAGTCATCTAACAAGCGAACTGTGGAGCAGTGAGTCAGAACATAACCCCAACCAACTCAAGGAAATGACCACGAAACCACACACTGTTAAGATGTGATAGTGAGCAGTTCATCATGCTCGGAAATCCCAAAGTAATAACAGGATCAGATCAGTTCAGCTGTTTCTCCGTGAGTTTTTTAGTGTTAAGCATGACAGACTGAGGAGGCTGTCATGCTTACACACAGAAAAATAATGGCTCCAAAATGGCTCTTAAACAGACTGTAGCTCCATGAAGAAGCATCAAGTACTAATGAACCACTTTGTTTAGTGGATGGTTCTTAATTTGAAAATAAACATTTGAAAAGGGTTCTTCATTGAACTAACTAGCTTCCCCAAGAACTATTTTGAAAAAGTACTTTAAAAGTACTTTAGGGAAGTTTTTTGTAGAGCCATTTCACCATCACATTGAAGAACCTTTTATAGGTCTTTCAAGCACCTTTATGTATTCTTTTAGGAACCATTTAAGAGATGATGCTTGAGAAGCGGTTCTCCTGTTGCACCACTATGAAGAACTTCTTTCAGTTCTAGTTGGCACCTTTATTTTTTCTACAAGAAATGCTGTTTGCATGTACCTTTTTTTCCCCCATGTGTGTGGACATACTTGGTGGAAACCTTCCCCCTGTGTGCATGGCAAATCCAAAATGACCCACCTCCCCATAACAGAAGCAACTGGGGTAACATTTACCTCAAATATGTAGAAGCCAATGTACAGATTTGTGACAAGGCGTCTGTTTCTCTTGTCGGGCTTTTGCATGAGAGACACCAGGAAGCTGATTCCCTCCTGTGTCTGAGCACACTCATCATGTGAATCTACAACCTTGACCCGATACTGTGGATTTATCCAGAAGCTGTCTGTAAAGTAAAGAAGGAATAGCAGCATCAGGACATGAGTATCTGAATTTTTGAAAGTTAGAAGGACTTTGTTATCCAGAAATCATATAGACAGTGCAGGGAGTACTGCATTACAAAGAAACAGTTTAGGGTAATAATCATGTTCCCATAATATTTTTTGTGGTAACTAGTAACCTACCACATTAGTTTTTCAGTTCAAGTAATAATTTTCCCACTATTAAAGATAGCTGAAAGGACTACGGATTGGTCTCTTGTCCATTTGTTACGTTTGATTTCTTGTCTTCTGCTGGCCTGTTTTGACCAAAGTTTGTATGATTGATGGATTTCAGCACCGGGGTTGAAATGCCTTTTGATTTCCACCTGATTGGCCCTCCACAGCACCACCACCAGGCCAACAAGGCTCTATTCATTTTCTAAGTGAATCCCAAGAGTTTTCTCCGCTGATTTCTGCCTGTTGATGAGACCTGGGTCCATCACTTCCAACGAGAGACAAAAGCAGCTGGAAGCAGAGGAAACATGAAAGCCAAGGCAAGACAGTGTTGATAGGCCAGGCGATGGCCACCATCTTCTGGGAAGCAGAAGGAGTGCAGCTGGTTTACTAACTGGAAAAGGGTCAACTATCACCAGGTCTGCCTACACTGATCTCCTGAGTGATGCTGAAATCAAAGACCAAATACCAGGATCATTCAGGCATCCTCCAGCAGTGATGCCTGCGACCCACCGGCCATCCTGGAGGGAAGCCCTCCAACGGCAAGAGGAGTTCCCATCAAGGAAACTGGGGCTCAGAGAGCAGATGTCAAGGTCTTTGAAGAAGTTACAGAAGTCTTCTGTACTCATCCTTTTGAAATCAGACAAGATAGATAGCACACATACACACACACATTACTGCTTTTTTCTCCTTAAAACTAGACTGTTTTCTGTTGTTTGTATCTACTAGTTGGTCATTTAAGGTACATTAGTGCATTGTCTGTAGGTTACCAGTTCCAAAAAATACAGCTCTGCATGGTAAAATAGATTCTGACAAACATACTTTGTGTATACTAGTGGTGGATTGGTGTATTGACATTTAAATGTCACTTCAGCCTCAACGTACTTACCAAAACTCCCCATCATCACGGACTGAAAGGCATAGGTTACGATCTTCAGTACTCACAGAGTCCCACAGGGGAGACCTTGGAACACAAAATGTAAAAGCTTTAACTTTCTGCCTACAAATCAGCATATAGAGTATGCAAAGTTTATGAAGCTTTGTTGCTGCAAAGATTCCTGTAATGCCAGAAGTCACACTCAAATAACAGGCCTCTGTTCTCTGCAAGATGATCGGCATGACAAAACAGGTTCCTAATAACCGAGAAAAGGTTTACACAGCTTAGTTAGATTCCCATTGCTCTTAGGCAAATGTGGCAACTCTTGCTTGCATGACTGACAACATCGTGGACTTATACGGACATGAATTTTTCACTCAATTTGAAATAATCTGACACAAATATGCAAACTTTGCGTGTACGCATCATTCGTGCCGCAGAAATTCACATCATTCATGTCTTTGCATTGGCTTTGTATGTAATCGCGCGGCGTTAAAAACTCACTGAATATGCCTTTATGATAGAGGAAAGATAAGGTGGCATGCAATTTGGATGCAGTTGTTTTGCACTATTTCAGCTTTGGAAAAGAATCTCACTATTATACCATCTTTAAAAAGAAATCATAGCAAGCGCTTAGTAAAACAAGTAATGATTGAGAGAAGTTCTTACAAATCGCTCCAGTCCCTTTTCCACTCTTTTTGGCCCCAGGGGTTCAACAAACGCACCAGGCTCACTATGTTCCCATGACTCATCACCTGAGCAGAGATTAGAAATCATCAGTGGAGAAAGCATCACCAGATCAATTTCCCTCAAGGTTGAATGTTAATGTCAACTTGTTTTGAGAATGTCACATTTTTCTCACAGTAGGCTGGAGATTCATTAAGAGGAGCAAAGCAACCTGAGGACAGACTGGACCTTTTAGGCTAAATTAGAAAAAACAAGGAATAAGCACATAACTCATTTATCAGTGAGGCCAGCCAGCGATAAGAACCAGACTCAGGTAGTGAAGTAAAATAAATACACACTTATCAACATGGAAGGCAATTTATTCAGGCTATTCAGGCCTTCATTCATTCACCCACTGAGTGAAAACTGAACACAAGCTGCTGTAGCTACAATATTTTAGGATCATTGTGAGAAAAGATGTGACAAGAATCATACTTCATACATTTTGCATTGTAGCACAACATTAACAGTGCAAATATAGTTGTTTACCTGCTTGACACCGGTGACAGTGTAAGCATGGCCGTCCACCAGTCCATTTTCTTGTACTGTGTTGGGTGAATTCTACAAGATGCACACATGTCATTACTGTTGACTGGGCATGGGATCACAGAGATAACATACAAAGATGACTGAATCAGTCATTACATTGCCATGGATTCTGTGTGAACTAAAACTACAAAACTAAAATTACTACTAAAATGAAAAGACTTTCAGTATATAAGCTGGTGTCAATCAAAGAAAAAGAGTTTAAGAGATTTAATAGATGAGTGAACCTTTTCCCAACCAGTCCTCTTGTCTTATTACACCTTTTACTTGTGACCACCAGCAAAAAAAGTACTCTGATTTTACCAAAAAATCCAAAGGGAGTCAGTTTTAACACACCAAGCTTGTTGCAGTTTTTCACAAATTGTTTAACCAAAGAGCAGCATTTGTTTGTATTTTTACTGAATTTCAAACTGAATATTAAATATGCATTGACCATGTACACTTACCCCCTGGGGCGTACCACAGCCCATCAGCGACTTGGACTGGGCTGCGTTAAACATGAGCTGCCACAGGTTTGAAGGAGCCTTTGACAGGTCGATGCTCATGTGAACGCCGCCGGTGAAATCCACCAAAGCCTCGGAGGGAGTCCCAGCGTTCATGTCTGCGTAGGAGCCACACACCCTGCAAGAAATACAAAGTCATATTTAAATTTTTAGGTGCTTTAAAAATAAAAAAAATATTTCAGGCTTTATTTTATGCATAGAAACAGCTTTGTATACCACATTTCTTCATCAAACACAGCCTTTTTTGGTAAATATTATTTCCTATGTCCAACTAATTTTTCATAAGTATAGATGATGCTGTGTTTATGTTGGATATCGTTTTTACAGAGCACATCTGATCATCACTTAGGCTTCTCAAAAATACTATATTTGCACCACATTATCATATTTATACCGAAAATAAATTTCCACCAGAGAGAAAACATAATGATAAATAGTAAAAACCCTTTTGCACAGCCCACAGTACTTGTTGTGTGCAACACCATTCAAGTTTAAAGGAATACTCCAACATTTTTCCGACTTACCCACATTGACACAAGATGTTTGATACCATGTTCATACCATATTGAAATACACCTTGGGATTTTGTAAATAAAACAAGAGATATGTAGAGGGATGTATTTCAAATCCACATGATATACTATGTAAATTAGACAGCTTCTGAGTTGCTGTACGGTTTATTTTTGCACTTCAACGGAGCTAGGCTAACGACTCCCATAGAATTCAAGTCTTTATGCTAAGCTAATATAAAATGCTACCCATAGGGACCGAACCACTGGACGTACAGAGGTGAAAACAGTATCGAACACCTTGTCTCCGTCTGCGTATGGGTATTTTGCCCAAAGCGTTGGAGTATTCCTCTAACCTGTGCTGGAACAAAGTCATGGCTTTGACTCCTGCTGCATGTCACTGTTTGGCTCACATACTTGGCATAGGCTTTCTCCAGCAAAGCAGGCCAGAATTCATTTGGGGTTCTGGAGTGAACGAAGATGAGTTTTCCATCGATTGTCGGCAGCTTGTCATCAATGACAACATCCATCCACCGTCCAAACCTCCAGAACTAAATTAAAGAGCAAGCGGAGAAGGAGAGGAGGAATGAGATACGCATCATTTCACACAAGTGACATCTTTTTTGGTGAAGTGATTGTTAGTATTGAAATATGGGTCAATTCTGACATCAATTCTGAGTAACCGCAAGGCATTTGCTTACAATAATTATGGTTAGGATTAGATGAATTACTGGTGAATTACATGTTGTTGTTGTTTTCCAAAGCTGATACACAGAATTTGGGAATAAAGTCCTTTTCAGTATTTATGATTTTTTTGTTGATGGTATTACATCTAATTTCAGCATTATTACATTCAAATGCCAGCCTCGTCTCATTCTGTATTGCATATTAACATATATACTATCGAATAATGATGTGATTTATCAAAAAAAAAAAAAAAAAGTTGTGCTGTGTCTGTTTACCCTGAAGTGGAAGAGTCCACAGTAGTCCTGGTCAAACGTTTGCTGAAGTGGCACAACTTGCTGGAGAATGTCCTTCTGGAATGTCAGAGCTCCAATAGAGGCAAGAAACCAGCAATTTCCTTGAAGAACAGCATTGCAGAAAAGTGCATTACATTATGCAGGCATGACAGTAAAGTGCATAGACGTTGGCCATAATGAGGAAACTCCCGTACCAACTTCTCCTTGGTAAAAGTCAAACCTGGATACTCCATCAACTGTGAAGCATGGATTTGGAACAATTACCTGAAACAGAGGAAGGGTTAGGGTTAGGGCTAGGGCTAGGGCTAGGGCTAGGGTTAGGGCTAGGGTTAATACAATACAGCTAGAATGTTATACCAAACTTTGTCTTAACCCCAGAAACTCATTAGACATTTGGAAACATTCATTTGGTCATCATAAGTTATGTGAAAATCGCTATCAAGCCTAAATCTTTAGTCTCATATGGAGTCATAAAATCAGTGTTGAAATCTTGTTTTTTGTAAAACGAGAAGATCTGCCTGTGGGATGAGATAATCCCACTTGTTTCCAATTCTAATCATCTCGTTTCCAGAATTTTCTTGTATCAAGTGTCATTTTCTTGATACTAGTGGACTTATTCTGCCTCATTTCAGCATATCAATCCTTGTTCCTGGGAAAGCGCCTGAAACTGTGAGGGATTATCTCATCCCGCTGGCACTATTTTTTACATTCATGTATCAAGAGGCTAAATTACTTGTGTTTGTTTGTCTGTTTGTTTGTTTTCTGCAGTGTATGGGTGAATCTTTCCGTGGAGCTACTCACCCCTGGTCTCTGCCACTCCACTTTGGCCAACCTGTCAGGGCTGAGGATCCCCTCGCCGATGGAGATGATGTCAGGGGGGAACATCTTGTCAATGTAGCGCGCGGAGCGGATCAAGTGGAAGTTCTTCAGCTGCTCGTAGTCTTGGTTGAGGAACCTCTCAGGACAGGCGAGGCTTCCATAGCCAGATTTCTTGTAACGGGCCGCCATGATGTTCACACACACACCAGGAGGAGGCATCGCTGCAGTTACCTTGAATTACCTTGACCAACATAATGAATTTGCTTTCAAGTTTCTGCCAGTAGTCATAAATTCATCATGCCTAAATGTAAGGTGAGGTGAGTTATTACATCCGCACTCGAGCTTAAGGCCATGGCACACCAATCAGACATTTAGATTTAAGATTATGATGTAGACCAAATTTAGGTTGAGGATTAGATTGCACAAAAACAGAAAAAAAACCCCAAGGAAAACATTGTTACCAAAATAGTAAATATGATTTTGCAGTTAAATGACTCCCTATGGCAAGATCATTTAAATATGGCAAAAAAAAAAAGTGCAACACATTGCAAATTTGATAGTGAAGTCTGAACGGGTATTGAAGATCTCACCTTGAGAGAGAGAGAATGTGAATGACAAGCAGTCGTCCTGTAGACTAGCAGCAGGTGTCAGGTGTAAGTGCATTATATCCTCTCACAAAGTGCCCCAGGAAGTTGATGTTGGCTGGTTGAACTAGTTTTTTTGTTTTTTTTTCTCTCAAGTTATTTTTTTCAGTAAATTAATTAAGTAAAAACATCTGTCTTTACTTGCAATATCGGAGTATTGCACAATTTCTTTTGAAGCCAAGTGCATTGTTGTCTCTTATGATGTACTGATGGATGTATTTTTATTTTTGTGTCGAGTGCACCACACGCCCAGCCCTCATGGATGTACAAGACACCACAAGAACAGCTGCCGCGGCCAAACCTTTCAACACCTATTCTGCTTTCTCTCCCAGGTTTTGCAAACTAAATCCACTGCGGGAAAAAAAAAGGTTTCTTTCTTGAGGCACAACTCAAGTTTTTCATCATCATCCAACCAAAAGAAATCAGCATGAATGGAGGACAGTTTACTAAAAAGTACAACCCCTCCAACCTTGTAGACAGGACAGTAAAACAGAAAATGAACCTCATTCTCAGTTCGTTCACACAACAAAGTCTATCCTCCTCTGGAGTGGCATTAAACCTGCCTGTCTCCATGGCAACCAGCAATATTGCTGGACCTAACCGTGCACACAGGGATCTTTACCTTTTGCTTTAATTATACTTCACATTAGATACTTTACTGCAGCCGTTCCCTATGAGACAGTAAGTTGTTAACTGTGGTTTATGACAATTATCAACAGGACACTTTTCTTTATACACAAGAAACTTATGTTGACACAAAGTTACATCTTATTATTATCGAACAGACCAATCAAAATATTACGCAAGCAGCCTTTTGATCTCTGCATCAAAGTTGCCTCTCGCTGCCTTGACATCTTTGACTCATGGCCAACAAAAATTAAGAGGCAGCAGTTAAGAGTGACACGTAATTACACACACCACACATAATTAGGGGCTGCTGCCAACTCAGCCATCAGTCCCTGTTGTATTTCTATCAACTAGTGTTATGTGGATTATGAAGTATGTGCGAGGGCGCTTTATGCTTCTGTGAATAGTCCCGGTGCACATTTACCTGGCAGGGAACTTGTTCAGGGGGGAGGGGTATGATCAATCTGTCAAAAATAATGCACCTTTAACTTTGCACAGTGCAAATAAACCACAGTGCATTCATAGTACTGTGATATACATAGATTCAAAGACATCTTGTTGCATTTTGCAACAAGATGTCTTGCATTGTGCAAAATCGTCAACCATACTATAAAGAATATGATAGTGTAATAATTTGATTCTCTTTTTTATTTGTGTTTAGATGCAAAAATATGTCTCTATTTACTTTGGCTACTTCTTTTTGATATTTGTGAGTGTTATTTTGCATGTATTTTCCTACTTATATAGTTGTAAATGTTAAGACTATTTGGGTTTAGATGGCAGTTGCTCCATTTAGTTTGTGTTTCTTGTTCGAAGTGCAATATTTTATATTCAGGCTCTCTTCCTTTGGTAATTTAGGTTTATTCGTGCAGGTAATAGTGTAATAATTCAGCTCCCTTTTTTTAGATTTGTGTTTATATACTAAAAATTGTTTGTATTTGTCTTTGTTGCTTTGTTTTGAAAGTTATGAGTTTTATTTTTATATATATATTTGCCCAGGACAAAAGGCTCAGGTGGTGGGGATGAATGTGAAAAATGGGCACTTTCAGGTTTCACGTCTCTACCAGTTTTTTGATCAGCAAGTCAATTCCAGAAGATGAAAACACAAAGGCCATATTTCACAGTTGAAAGACAGCAATGTCGTCGCGGTCTCAACGTCCTGGGCGAAGACACATTCTAAGTGTATGTTTTGACATAAATATCACTTTTAAATTAGTTAAGAAAAAAAAAAGTGTTGACATGTGAGAAGTGCCATTTGTTTGAGTTCTCATAGCGGTTCACCTTATCACACAAGCTATTACAAGATATGACATGACCACTGAAACTGAATGAATAAAGCTGTAATTATGGGCTGTCCTGGGTGCCAGGCTTCAGCAGCCACATGCCCACTGCAATCTGAACGCTGATTTCAAAGAAGGCAGCCGCTTTTCCAGAGAACTGGCACCGCCTGCAGATGAAAACACCTCACAAGAACGAGCTGAAAGAAGTTGTTCAACAGGAAACATGGAAACCACCGACACTCACCCAGGCTGCTGGCCACTGCGACAAAACACACCGAACCAAAAGGATAGCAGTAGTGTTAAAAAAAAACAAAAAAAAAACCTCTATCAACTTTGTATTAACTTCATTTTATTTCAGCATCATCAAGTACTTGTCATTTTTTCCACTACAAAAATTTAGTATTAGAGCACAATCGCAGAGGTATTTTTTTAAGCTTTTTTATTTTACTATATTTTATTTGATTTTTTTATTTCAATGAAATTTGGTTGCAACATTTGAAAAAGTAAAACAATTACACTACATTTGAGTTATTTGAAGGGATTACTTTATTAGTTGCAACGTGAGAAAAGAAATCTTGCCATGAAATAATCCCAATTTAAACTGTCGACAAAATCGCAACCAACAAAAAAAAACAAACAAACAAACAAAAAAAACCTTTGAATTAACTTAACTCTGTTCTATTTAAGTCCAATTTGAATTGAATTAATGATGTAATTCAGTGAAATTTGGAAAAATGGAGACGTCCCTTGAAAAAGAGGTTCAACTGCAACCCTGATCAACAGTATTAATCACTATAAGCTTTGTATTAACCCCATAAAGCCTGAACTATGAAAGAATTGGCAGAAAGTTCCAGTTTGTTTGTTGTTGTTTGTTTTTTTAAATTGAACCCTTTATTGACTTCCTATAACAAAATGTAAAAAAAAAAAAAAAATTCAAAAAATATGTTATTACACGATCTTTCTGTTGTATGATATATGATATGTACTTGAAGTGCCAATGGTATGGTCCAGGGTGAACAGGGGAAGTGTCCAAAGGTATACAACAGTATTTTGGTCAAGTATTGATTAAACTGAAAATGGAATGTGTGAATTGATAATGTGTATCATATATGATACAAATGGCTTTATAGGGTTAAATTAGTTAAATTTTATAGATAGATAGATAGATTTCCCATCCTGACGTGGTGGACGGACAAACAGGAGGTTGCGTGACACATTTAATTTAGTGATGGTGCATGAGTTCCAGAGAACCACTAAAATAAACCAAACCCTGGAGTGACTGATGGACACAAGTGATACTGAAAGAAGGAACCACAGCGTGAGTGTGATCCCTCAGGCAAGTAAAGGCGCTGAGCTGACCCGGATTCCTTTTTATTTGTTTTTAATTATTTTCTGTGTACTTTGGCTGCCAGTCTCCCCTCCCTGGATGTGCCAACTTTGTGTTTCATCTTTCACAGGAAACAGAGGCCGAGCTGACGGTGACATGGAAAACAAAGCATCACCAGCGACAGACGTCTGAGCTTTTTGATCGTGATGTCTCTTCTCTGGAAACCTGGGGGCCCCATGCAAAACTCATCTGGAGGCCCTGGTGTTTTACCACAAATCAGACCAAAGTCAGTGTCGTAGTCGTAGTCGTAGTAGTAGTACTAGCAGTAGCAGTAGTTGTAGCAGTAGTTGTAGCAGTAGTAGTAGTGGTAGCAGTAGTGGTAATAGTAGTAGTAGTAGTAGTAGTAGTATTATCAGCAGTAGTAGTAATAGTAAAGCCTAAATCATATAAATCCAGATTTCCATCCACGTTTTTATCCAAACTGATTTTATGTGAATATATCTTCCTTTAATAAAGGCTGATTGATTTTCCAAGTACATGCTTTAGACGGTTAGCATATACTAATGCAAGTAATTTATAATCATTGCAGAGTAGGGTTATTGGTCTCTAGTTGTCTAACAACAACAAGTCTTTTTTTAGGTTTTGGTAACAAGGTTATTAAACCTGTTTTCATAGTAGGGGACAAACTTCCTTTCTGAATGCATTCTAAAAAGGCTATATATAATAACTTTTTAATATCCTCCGAAAAATATTTTAAAAATTCCGATGTTAAGCCGTCAATTCCTGGTGATTTACCATTTTTCATCTTTTTTAATGCAATACCAATTTCTGTTATAGTTAATTCCTCATCAAGTATATGTTTGTCTTCTTCATCCAATTTTTTGATGTCATCACTGATACTTTCAAATAAGATGCCACATTCTGATTTATTGAATTTTGATTTATACAGGTTACAATAAAAGCCAAATTTCATCCTGTATTAATTTTTGATCTTCTATTATATTATCAGTGGTCATAAGCTTACAAATTTTCCTCTTAGTCTGTCTTTGTTTTTCAAGTCCGAAGAAATATGATGAACCTTTTTCACCCTGCTCAATCCATCTAGCTCTTGATCGAATATAAGCTCCATTTGCCTTTTTTGTGTACATTTCGTCTAGTTGAGATTGCAATGACTGTAACTCTGAATTGTTTTCTAAGGATAATTGTATTTGCTAATTAATTAATTTTTTCAATCAGATCTTTTTGCTTTTTTTTTCCTTATACGTGATAATTTTTTACCCATGTCAACTGCTATTTGTTTGGCCTTAAACTTAAACCATTCCTATTTACTAATATCAGACATGTCTAACTTTTCAACCTCCAAAATAAGAGACTTCACCTTATCACAAAATTCAACATTCTGCAATAAGTCATTATTAAATTTCCAGATATTAGGAAGGATCTTATGTTGCTCAGATACTGATAAATTTAGACTAATCATACAGTGGTCTGTGAGTGGAGAGGCTGAAATTCCACAATCTGAAATATCATTATACATCTCGCAAGAGATAAGCCAGTAATCTAGTCTTGAACATTGACCATTTCCTGCAGCATTAAACCATGTATATTGAGTACAGGTTGAGTTTAATGTCCTCCAATAATCAATTACATTCGTTGTTGTACACAAATTCAGAATAATGTCGCTGTATACAGGTTGCGGATTTCTGTGAGGTATTCTATCTAACCATGAATCAGGGGCTATGTTAAAGTCTCCTCCCACTATCACTTTATCTGAAGTATATGATATTTTCCATTCATTTACAAGTCTACTTAGTTTTGCATACATGTCTCTATTGATAGCTATGTTATTATATCCATAGATACATAATAAGATGTATCGTTTGTCATTTATCTCCACTACTACCATTAACCAGTGACCTTCTGTATCCTCTTTATTATCAATTATGTTGCCTAAAAATCTGTTGAATAGTATCATTACCCCAGCCGAATATGAAGTTCCATGAGCAAAAAAGGCAGAATCTCCCCATTGGATTCTCCAAAAATTTTCATCAGTCCTAACAGAATGAGTCTCCTGTAGAAAAACACATTGTGATTTTTGATCCTTACAAAACCAAAAAATGGCTTTACGCTTAACACTATTTGGGGGTTGAAAACGCTTAACACTATTTGGGGGTTGAAAACCCCCTAACATTTAATGATAAAAAAGAAATCATAATTGTTTCAATAAGCACTAAACTTCATTTTAGTATGCAGGAATGAACATGTTGTCCTTATTAATATCCTATCCAAAAAACATAACAAGTTTTCTGAAAATTTTAAATTTATGCCTTGAAACCACTTCCTTAACAGTTAAATCAATTTAACTCTCATCTGAAAAAGAAACGCAGACTTTTATGCATTACAAGGTACCTGAGTGTTTGTTTTCTGTAAACATCAATATATTTTACCAAGCTGCCTGAGGTCTCCCCTCTCCCCTTTCCCCCTTTTTCCCCTTTTTGCTTAATAGAAGCATTTATATACTTTACCAAAGTGTCAGGTTATTTGCTTGTTTGAATCAGCATTTAGGGATCAACTCTGTGTCCATCAATAAGTGCCTTCTCTTAAGGACGCCTTTTTCCCATGTCGTCTGGCTTCTTGCACCTTGGGCCACAGCTTGGCACGAGCCTCACGATCTTCCTTTGAGAAGTCCTTCTTGAACTGAATGTTCATCTCTTTGCAGACTCTTGCCTCTCTTGATTTCTTCCATATTTCATCACGAACAGTTCGCATGTTAAACTGCATGATCACAGGTCTGGGCATCTTGTTGGTAGCTGCGTCATTCCTCTTTCCCAAGCGGTGCACTGTATCCACTGTTTCGCGAAGTTTATCCACTGACAATGGGATCACCCGGGTGAGGATGCCAATCACAGTCTCTCTTGTGTCTTCTTTTTCTTTTTCGGGAAGACCTGTCATTCTGAGATTCCATCTTCTCTTATACCTGGCATGCTCCAACCCCATCTGCTTCAGTGAGGCATTTTCCTTTTTCAGAAGCACTATTTCTTCTTTCATTTTCCTTATTTC